>CAJVPV010000132.1:0-28042 GCA_910591835.1 Acaulospora morrowiae
AGTTTATGCAATACAATGTATTATACATTATTTGTTTTCTGTATAGATTTAATAAACAGTACGTACTTGTTTGACTACGGGAAAAAAAAAAAATAAAAAAATAAAATAAAATCTCAGTTATATGCATCAAACTACTTTATTACAGGTGCATTAAAAATGAAGTAATAATAATAGTTTAAATTATTAGATAGACAATAGTATAAGATAAAGTCATAAATCACTTTTTTAATAAAAAATATTTGTTTAATCTTATTATGACACTTTTTTTATATGTTTCTATCTCCATCCAATCAATTTGTAAGTCATAATGAGCTTCTTGCTTATGTTTGAGCCTTTGTTGCAACTCAAAAATATACTGTAACTATAAAGAAATTACAAACTGATATGAATGGTTAAATAAAAAATATAACATTGTGTTGTGACAAAGGTGGCTCTTATAGGAATAGATTAAATTTAACAGCAAATTCACGTCGCAGACAAACAGCTTCAAAACTTTTAAATTGTCCATTTAAGCTATTTGGAATCAGATATAATGGTATTTAGTTTTTTGAAATTAGAAATTCTGAATACAATCACGAAGTATCAAAAAATATGTCAGGCTATCCAATTATTCACAGATTAAATATTGAACAATAAGAACAAGTTTAACAAATATTTATTGCTGGTTCTCATCCTCGTCAAATTCTATTAACTATTTAGCAAGGTAATCCATTTTCTATGGCTATATCCAGAACAATTTATAATACTTTACAATCTATTTGCCAAAAAAGACTTAATAGTTATACACTGATTCAAGCTCTTTTTAATAAATTGCAAGGATCAGACTTCGAGTTTGAATATCAATATAATCATCAAAATTATATTACATATCTTTTTTCACACACAAAATATTTATTGCATTAACTCGCTTCTATCCTACTATGCTGCTTTTGGATTGCACGTATAAGACAAATAAATATTGGATGTCTTTATTAAACATTGTTGATATAACAAGTTTTAATACAATATTTTTTTTCTGTTTTGCTTTTCTAAAGAATAAAAAAAAAGTAGATTATGAATAGGCCTTAACTTGTGTTTCAAAAATCTTTAATGGATTATCTCATCCTAATGTTATTGTTACTGATCAAGAATTAGTATTAATGAGAGTTATTCGTAAAGTTTTTTCTGATACTTAACATCTTTTATGCATTTGGCATATAAATAAAAACATTTTGGCCAAATGTAAGCATCACTTTATTATGAAAGAACATTAAAATGAATTTATAAAAATATGAAAGGCTATTATACAATCTGCTACTGAACAAGATTTTACAACTTAATAGAGTAAATTTTTAGAATGCTACAAAAACAAATCCGATATTTTATAATATTTTCAAGAAACCTGGATGCCATATAAGAAGCATTTTATTTCTACCTGGACTGATTGTTATTTGCATCTTAATAACAAGGTGACTTCACAGGTAAAAGATATACATATCACTCTTAAAAGATATTTACAATTATCTGCAGGTGATCTTGAGTTAATGCATTGTAAAATTGTATTACAAATAGAATCTCAAGCAAGAAAAATTTATGTGATGATTTCTTCTGAATATATAAGAGTACAACATATATATTAAATTACTTTATTTGAATTTCTTTTATATCATATATCTATTTTTGTTTTGAATAAAATATATATCAAGTGGATTAAAGCATCAAGTGCAACTTCAGATTTACTTTTAAAATCTTATACAAGAATTTTTAAATCTACAATGGAACTGTCATATTTACATATTATTAGTGAGTGTTTAACAGCTAACCAAACATTGCAGTAAATTGATATTTATGAGCACTGGTGGATTTAAGGTTGCCATTTTGAATTTTTAGAAGATTTCATATGTCCTGTTAACAATAATAGTACTGATCTCCATTTTCTTCTGCAGTCTCTTGTATAGCAGTATTAATTCTGATTATCATATCAATAAGCTGCTGCTTATGTCCAGCTGGAAGAGTTGGTACATGCTTCTCCTGTTGTACTAAAAAATCCTATTATTAATAGGTTATGAGGAAAACCAGTTGAAGCAAAAAACTGAAGTTAAAAATCAACACAAAAAGATCTATCTGAATTTGAGTTTGTCGAAAAATGGCCAAGGCAATGTAGTATATGTCATCAAACTGGTCACAATAGTCGAACATGTCCTAATATAGTATAAAAACTAAAATATAACATGTATTTCATAACTTTTATCTCAATACACAAAGTTGTTGCAATATTTAATATACTAATTTGAAAATTTATAACTCAATGTCACGTGGAGAGTGGTGTTAACAAAACATGGGGGTGGCAATAACAACTTCCTTAATTTATTAATGATTATTAAATTTTAACTTTTTAGATATTATTATAAAAACTAAAAAAAAGTACAAAACCTTAATTTTAAAATATTATAAAAAATTTTCTAAATCAAGTTCTAGTCTAATTACTTGTAATTAAAAAAATCATTTATTAATTTTATTTAATTCAATTATAATTTGATTTTGATAAAAAAATTATTATTATTATTTCTTGTTTATAAAAATACTTTGAGTTAATAAAAAACTTTACAATTTTCTTTTCTATTATTTATTTATTTATTTATTGTATTAAGTATTGTATAATATTACAAAAAGAAAATGATTGCTTAGTATATTTTCAAACTTAAAATAATAATAATATTAGATTAATATATAATTATATAATATATTAATGATAATATAATGATTAAATATGATATACTGTATGTATCAGACATAATGGTTTCCATTTCTTAATGAAAAATACTGTATATGCAGTGTTGATATCGTCTCAGATTTAGATCTCTGATATCAGCGAAATTTGACGAAATATTAAGTTTTGTAGTTGTTAGTGGACTCTTCTCACATTGATGCATTATCTTCTCCAGAGAATGCACGATTGAATCTCTTTCTGATAGCATAAATGTCTGATATATCAAAGTTCTTGCAATTTTGAAATGATTTTGATTACAATTTATAAATTATTGAGAAATGACAAAATATAAAGACTGTAATTTTTTGAAATGATTATGATAATTCACGTAGTTGGAAATAAAGTCGTCGTCTTTGATCTACCAAAATGTCTTGTTTAAACTCCACCTCACTACTTTTCATCATTTGCTTGATTCTGTCAATATTTATAATGACAACGCCAACCAATGCTCAAGTACGCCTATCTTCTAGTTCGACTCCCACGAACTCTGCTCACTTAAATTCTCTGTCTACCACCACAACCCGATCTTCTGTAGCTGCAATACCAGCGCAAACTCATCAAGTTCTAAAGCCTACCGCATCCTCTTCCTCTAGACAATCATCCACACCTACAGCAACGCCAAATTATAATTTCCAAGATTTCAATAATTTACCTGGTAATCCCGATCCGAATCAGATCAAAATAATATCTGCCACTACAATCAAACATACAGGCATCAAATCTCCTAAACCTACTGGTATCGTTAATTCTGATCAAAGCGAAACTGGAGCTGGTAATAGTCTAAGAGTCGGCGGTGGTTTTGGTTCCATGTGGAGTATATTAATACTTGAGCTCGGAACTTTGATGATTTCCTTGGCATTTGTCGGATTCGACAATTATAAATAAATTTGAATGTAAATTTCAAGTATTATACAAACAAAAGTGATTTTAATAGTGCAAAAATCATTCAAATATGATTGCTTGCTTTTCTGCAAAAAGTTTCGAGAAGTTCTCACCCGACGAACTATAAATGAAATTTGTTTTCGCTAATTAAGGCACATTAACGTGTAAAATTGGTCAAGGCCAACTTATTTCAGAAACTAAGATGGTATTTACAAATGCACATTACTTGAACTTGAAATATTAATAAATTTAATAATTTAATCAAAGATTATATGTTTGAAATTTTAAAAAATATTTTTTGGATTTTTATATAATAATAATCATTTATATTATATATGAAATAGTTTTTTTTTTTTTTTATAAATAAAAACAATATTAAGAATTTTAACTAAATAAATATTTTGTTTTAATCAAATTTCTTGTGTTATATATTTATTATAAAAATAAAAACTTTTTTTTAAAAAACTTTTTTTTTTAAAGAATTTTCTAATCCAACAGTCATAATCACATCTTTGTAACCCAATTACGTATATAAGTGCATATTTAATAAATTCGGTTAAATCACCAATTACAGTATACGTATATATATTAGTTCACTCGGTTCCTTTTTTTTTATATTCATTTTCTTCTGAACGAAGAATGAAAGTTTAATGCTTACGGACTGTAAGCAACAACGAACGCGATCCTTTTACAATTTTTTTTTTCGCTACACACAGCTTGCTTCTGATCATTTCCAAATAATTCATTTCTTCCTCCATACAGCAAGTAATACAATCTAATATTTACAAAATCTCTTACCATGGATTCACTTGAAGGTGTTGTAATTGAAACGCTCACCCTTATTTTGGAGGGGGAAAAAGAAGTGGAGCAGGTCGACAATCTTTTCAGAGATCTGCCGAGCGATCAAATCGAGAGAACTCAGGAAACCGTACTAGACACACTATGGACTCTTGATGCCGATGTCTCTGATAATGTGAAAGAAAGACTTGTGAAAGTCGTTAAAAGACTTCAAGTAAGTACTGGAAACGAAAAATAATTTATAGATTGTACGAGATTTTAAGGGCAGTTTGTTAAAAAGATTTAATGTTTCATGTCTTTTACGTTTCGTTTTTTGCTCGTTCGTAGCATGCTGTGTTGGTTCCTTTCTTAATTTCCGAATAAAAAATAGAAGAGATTAACGTAATTAATCCATATTATCTAGACGCACAAGTTCATTGACACAAGGTTAATGAAAACGAGGCTTGAAGTACCTTTGTTAGAGGCAACAGAGATAGTCGAGCCACAAGTATGGGGTCGAAAGTGCATCCGCATTAATACTGCAATGACTTATAAACAGCAAAAATACAACCTTTTGCGCGAAGAATCGGAAGGTTATGCAAAACTCATACATGAGCTCACACTCAGTTGTCATCCAGAATATGAAGGAGAAGATGAAATTAGTAGAAATCAAAGGGTGGACACATTGTTAGACACGATAAAGACATTAATAGGTTAGGTGAATAAACATTTTGAAATTATTCACTTTGGACGAATAGAGAAAATTTTTTCTTAACTAGTTGCTTATATGAAATTTGTTTGCAATAGGATATTTCCATTTGGATCCTAACCGCGTTCTGGATATCATACTCGATGAATTTATATTGAATGTGAAACCCCATCACGAATTCTTTTTGAGGTTATTGGAAATATCTCCTTGGAGGCCTCCAGAATTAAAAGATGAAGGCGAAAGAAAACAGATTATTTCTTGTGATTGGACCGCTGATACTGGAAACCTTAATTGCGCCGAACTTCTTGGAACTAAATTTTCGCGTTACGACGGTAATGACATGGGAGATAGTGTACACAATTCCCTATACAGAGCTTCTGCTCTCTTGATCAGTCGTGGACTTGTAAAAATTTCAGATTTATATCCTTACACTATTCTTTACAAGGCAACTGATGATAGCGACATTCGACATCGTTACCGACATGAGAAGGGCTTGGCTCAAGCTCTCCTTGAAATTGGTGATCTTCAACATTCATGTTACCTATTGTTACAACTACCCTCTATTGACGAACATCTTGCTAAGTATCTTTGTAAGATATTTGAGATGGCCATTTTCGATATCTACAATCCCATTGCACCCATAAGTTTAAAGCCACCCGGGCCTGAACCTTATATTGCCACTTGGTACAAGCGTTGGAAAGAAGGGTTCCCTGTCATTAAAAGCTTTGATGAATTGCTGGGGACAACGGGGCGATTGCTCATTGGCCTAATAGGCCCCTGGTTTTCAAAGCATTTAGTATTATTCACGTGGATGTTGAGAATTTGTCGGCGTCACATTCTAAATTCAAGAAACTTGAATAATGGCAAGTCTATTAAAGAAGGATGGTTCGATATATTAAGGTTGGCGATATTGCCATCCGTTTCTATGTCCGGAATCACGGTTGGTGTGGTCAATGATGTATGGGATATTTTAAGTCTTTATCCGTTAGAGAAACGCTTTGGCCTTTATCACGAGTGGAAAAGAATCTATGATGAACACGATGAATTGAAGCTTCGACGAAGAAAAGCCGTAAAGAAGCTTATCAAATTGTCTAATCAAATGACATCGGAAGACTATAAACAAAAAGCTCGTGAAATTGCAATGGTGGCTCATTCTAGACCAACGGTGACTTTTGACTTTTTATTACGAAAGGTTAAAATGAATCCGGACCTGATTGAAGGCATGGTCGAAGTGTGCAAATATCTAGATCGTTTAGACTTCGACATTCTCACGTATATGATTGTTGAGTCTCTGATCGAGGAAACAAGGCCAAAGCTTAAAGAAGATGGAGTTAATCCCAGTGATTGGATGCAACGAATGGCTACTTTTGTTGGGAAAGTTTGCAGTAAATTTGAAAAATTTAACAGCGAAAATATCACCGTCTTACTACAATACGTATTGATCTCATTGAGAAAACGTAGTTTCGAAGACTTGGTAAATATATTTCCGTCAATGACAATTTTTTCTTTCAATCATCCACTAATTCTCATAAATTGTCATCCTTTCGTAGGTTATCATTAGTCAAATTGTTACCAGAATGTCGGGGATTGTGTATACCGAAATTCCTTCAGAGACAGATTTGGTTCTGATGGCTGGTGGCAAACATTTACGTGATACCAAATTATTCAACCGTAGTCTCATTAAAAATTACCGCAAAGGATCCATAAGATTATCCAATGCACTTATATCCAATGGTCTAGCTGTCCAAATTGCAGTATTGCTTGCACAAATGGCTCAAAGTATTCCGTTTGAAACCGAAGTCTCTTCAACACTTGATCTCAAATCAGTTATCGGTCAGGCGGATATTTGCCGCCGAACTTTCATACAATATGTGGATTTTTTGGCTATCACAGCCGACATGGATGAATTTGCGTCGATTGTACCGTCCATCATTGAGCTATGTAACGAATATGCACTAAAATCGGAACACGCATTCATGATCCTTAGACCGGTCCTCAATAATATTTTAAAGAGGTTCCCCGAAAAGCTAAGGGAATACACATCATCCAAGTCTATAGCAAAGAATATGGATAAAGTGGTGTCTGAGACATCTGAATCCTCTAAGCAAAATGGAAGCCCTTCGTTGAATAAGATCGAAAATAGTAACACAACCGCTCCATTTAATGATGATATCGCCAATGGTCCATCAGAGTCATCAAAACAAGTTGCCAATGTGACCTCAAACTCCTCGAGAAAAGCGGGGGAGGAATCCGAGTTATTGAATAATAGTGAGAACATTTCCAAGAGTTCAGGTGACGTATCCATTACCGAGTCTTCAAAAGGTGGCGATGTTAATTCCGTTTCCAAGACGGCCAGTGCAAATGCAGCCTGGCTACCACCATTGCTTAACCTCTTCGATCAGGTCTCGAAGATTTTACCGTCATATGTTTGGAGCGGAATTAGTCCAGCTTTTTATGTCACGTTTTGGCAATTATCCTTATATGATTTAGAATGCCCACGAGCAGAGTATCAGAGGGCGATACAAGAAATTCAAAACCAAATACCAGTGGACATCAATTGTGATCCGAATAAGGATAAAAATAAATATGTTAGATCTGCAAAGAACCTCGAGGAGGAGTTTAATGATCACAGTCAACACATAAAAAAGATTGATGAACGTTTGAAGAATGAGAAAGAGCATTGGTTTTCCGGTCAATTTTCCAATCGCCAGGATATAATTACTCAATTATGGCAATATTGCCTATTTCCTCGTCTTCTCGTTTCTCCAGATAATGCCATTTTCTGTTCCAAATTCATTGAGCGTATGCACAAAATTGGTACCGCCAATTTTTCTACTCTTACTCTTTATGATAGAATATTTGCAGACCAACTGCAGCTCATCACATTCACATGCTCTGAAGCTGAAGCAAGAAACTATGGTATTTTCCTGAGGACCATCTTACAATCTTTAAGCAGTCTTCACAGAGATGAAAGAACCTATAACAAAATTGGGAAGGGAAGAGGAATTCCGGGCTTTCAGATGAAATGGAGTTCTCAAAATCGGCAACCCGCAAGTGTTTCTGAAACTGATCTGTTGGGATATCAGGATTTTAGAAGAGTATTTTATAAATGGCATTCGAAGCTTTATAAGGCTTTTGAACAAGGACTGCAATCGCAAGAATATCTATCATTGCGGAATTCAATTATAGTTATCAGCACGATACATGAGTATTTTCCGGCTATCGATATTTTTGGCAAGAAAATTGAAAACTTGATCAAAGCTGTTATCGCAGAACAATGCACCAAATGGAAGGACATTGAGGTCTTGGCCATAAGTTATTCTGGAAGGCTTCAACTTGATAAGAAAAATTGGGTCGCCCTTGAAGATTTCCGTCATACAGAAAATTCTCAAACGAGCACTAGGCAGAGTGCATCGCATTCTAACGCATCGCAGGCAGGTCATTCATCGTCACCCGCACAAAGAATCACACAGGCTCATGGAGCTAATAGGGCTAGTCCACTTCCTAATGTTCGAAGTGCACATTCCTCTCCATCTCATGCCAACACCACGACCAGAACAGATAGTCCCAGAAGACAAATTCATCCATTGCCTGATAAACCTCAGGATCGTATTCAAAAAGAACGTGACAGAGAGAGGGAAGATGATCATGATAAAATTCGAATAAAAGATAAAAAGGAAGTCCAAAATGATCATGACAAAGAAACCAAAAAAATTGACGATCACAAGGAAATTAAAAAATCCGACCATCATGATCGTGATAGAGGAAGGGATCGCGACCGATCCAAGGCAGAAGTTGCGAGAGTGGATGGTGAGAAAAGAAAGTCAAGTAAAGAAAGGTTACCTATAGATGATCGTGGCAAGAGAGCTGAGTATCATCCTCGCGTGAGAGACCGAGATGTTCGTGACCGTGACGAAAAGGTCAAGGATCGTGAAAAACGTGACGACCGTCGTGATGACCGTCGTGATGAAAAACGTGATAAAGGGAAAGAAAAGGAACGCGAAAGAAGCAGAGATCTTGATCGTGATCGAGAACGGGAACATAATCGGGACAGGGATGATCGCGACCGTCATCGAAACGACAATGGACGTAGCAGACGTCATGATGAAGTGATTCGGAGAACTCGCAAAAATGATCACGATTTGCTTGATCGAGCCGTTCGTGATGATCGAGATATACCATTCAATGCTAGAAATGATCGTGGGGACAAATATATGGGCCTTTCTAAAAAGCGAGACCGCAATGAAAGAGATCATGACGATGAAACTGAAGTGGATCTTATGAGTAAAAAACGTAGTATGAGGAACGATGGTATGGCACCCATTTCTTACCCGTCGAATCCTAAAAAGAGAGAAAGGACCGAACGGGAGCGCGATGATGATCCGGAACCGGGCCCTATTACAAAGAGAGGAAGTGTTGATGGATTAAATGTTCCTCGCACACCGGTTAAACTTAATCGTTCAATGGAACACATTAATGAACTAATGGCGCCGATGCCTAGTGGTGGTTCGTTTGGGGGGAAGAGGAATGAGGGTGATAAACGTGAGCTTAGGAGGCGATATTAGTGGTTTCCGTGAATCAGATAGTCAAAGGAATTTTGAAGTCATCATAGGGTTACATTAGATCCTTAATAGTAAGTTAAAATACTTTGTTGATCCTTATAATGCAAACCGAAGTATTCAAAAAAATTCGCTCACTCTTCAATTACTGTATATAGCATTATTGACGTGTATATATTTTCGTAACCATTTTGTGATCAGCTTGAAATTGTGCGAGTAGATAAACATAATAAAAGCATCTATTTGCATAGTTCAGTATATAGTAACCCTATTTTATAATCGACAATCATTTTCATGTGTTACCTAATGTACCCTCCTAAAAAGTCTCTTTTACTATTTACTGTATATTTTTTAGATTTAAAGAATTATAAGAATTATACTACCAAAAATTTTATTATTAGTTTATTATTTTTCCCAAAATTTATTAAAACGAATTAGAAGAAACTGTTGATATAAATTATTAATCGATTTGCTTTATTTTTTTTTTTTATACTGTATTTAGTAAAACAAAAAAAAACAAAAAAAAATCACCAAGGCTGTGTGAACCAGCCGACCAAATAAAATAAATCAAATAATAAGACTTGAAAAATTCATATCATTAGATAAAAAAAAAATCAGATAAAAAAAAAAAGGAGAATATTACTTACTAATAACATGATTTAAAAATTAATATAGGACCCATTTATCACGCATGACGTGATTTGTTTAATTATTAAAAAAAAAAAATGATAATACTGTATATGAGTATGAGTAAAATGAACTATCCAAAATTATATTTGATATTTCGATTCGGTATATTAGTATATTAAAATTATAGGTTTATTATATTCTGACAACTATTTTTCATCGAGCTGCGCAATATATATATATATATATATATATATTTGATACATTGCATTGTTTCGTGAAATCGAATAAGAAACGTTAATACATTTCTGATGAATGAATGCAAATTCTCATGGTTGTTTGAAAGAAACTCTTTCAAGAATATTTAGATTCATAAATTTGAATTTGGTCAACAATAACAGTAATAACAGTTGCTATGTATCGATACTGTGCAATAAATTATCGGAAGTGATTTAGCGTTTGATAGTTATTATCGGCAACTATCGGTTAATTTGCTTTTTTCGAACAATCACCAATTTGATTGGTTATAAAATTTAAAAATTGAAACTAATTTAAGTCGGGTGAATGGAATGGTGTAACGTTGTGACACCATGCATATCTCTCTATAAAAATCAAAAAATTTTCGAATTGGAATCCTTAAGGATAGTGGTCTTTCAAAGCCCGATCACTTTGCCGGAAGGCCTCACACAAACGACGCAGGACTATTATGCCCAACAAACTTCGCTATTTATAGGAATAGAAACTTTATTTCGACCTTTAAGCAATAATCACATATAATATATATATATTTATTTGTATGGCAAATCGTTTAACTTCTCTTTTAATAGATCATTTGTCTTATAACTCAACTTTTCAACTTAATAAACGAAATGGGGAAGCACGCTACCGCACGTAGTGCGTCAACGCGTGGGGAGGTGATAACAAATCGTGGTGGGAAAAGCGCCACCTTGATACCCAAAGAACAAAATCGTCAGACAATAGAAGGTAGCATAAATAAAAATTCAACTGTTGTGAAGGAAGCTAAGGCGGGGTTAAAGAAAGAAAAATCGGGCGGCAAAAAGTCAACGAGGTCCGGTCCCACCCCCTCTTCTAGTAAAATTACCGAAGTTGATAATAACGAAGATGGACTTACGATGGAGTTCGAACGGGCATTGGAGATAATTGATCAGCCTAAGACGTTCATCTTGGGTGGTGGTCCGAGCAAGCGTTGCTTCGGTGTGACAATGACACGAGCTGTAATGAAAAAATTGATCGGAGCAAAGGAAAAGGGCATAACCATGAAATTAAAGATATCGGAAAGCATTGTAATTATTGTTTATCTTTTTCATTCATCAGTGATGAAAAATGGCACATCATAAAGTTCCCTTTCATTCATACTCAAAGATTGATCTTACCCGTTGTTAGGAAATTAATCTCGGTGGAAAGGATAATATTTTATTTACAAAAAATAAGCCCGACAAAATATCAACGATTTTAGCTTTGAATGGAGATGAAATGGAGATTGTCGGAGATGTCACTCAGCAAGTGATCAGCACTAAAGAGACAAATCACGATGCTAAAATGGAGTGTTTAAAGAGAAATCTACAGCAACGAATGAAAGAGGAGAAAAAGCATAAGGAAAAGAAAAAGTTGGTGTATTTCTATTGAATAGGGGATTATTGAAACGGGTTAGTTCATATAAGATGATTTTGCTTAGTTCTACTTGCTTTTTGCAGGGTTGTAATGCTCACAGAACTTCGACCAGATCCAGAAGTGGTTAAACCAAAGAATAAAACCAATATTCGGAAATCAATAAAAAAAAAGGAACCAGATTCGATTGCCAAGTCGAAAATAGTGACTTATATAGGTCCCGGAAAGCCACCACCGAGGTTTTCCATTGGCAATGATGATCCAGGTGTTCCGCTCAAGAAGAGAGTAATTCATCTTATTGCAGTGGAAGAATTGACTAGTGAGCAAATAGCGAATAAAGTTCAAGATAATGTACCAAATGTTCAAAAAATATTGAGTGAAGTGAGTGAAAAAAACAAAAAAAATTATCATTTACTATTTCAGGGACTTTGACACGTATACCAATTTCAATGCCTTTTTGTTTGTCCGTAGACCGCAACCTTAAAGGGAGAAATCTGGAAGCTCAAAACGGAGACATGGTTGATGCTTGAACCCTATACCTTTCCATCATATGACACATCGAAGATTAACAAGGTAGTCTCCATGATGAACGCCGCTGCCGACAAATTAGGATACCCGTCGGATGCGCCCGAACGGCCACGTCCACCAAAGCCAATAGCGTCCAGTAAACACTCAAACTCAACAATTGAGTCCAGTGAGTCGAGCAAACGACGAAAAACCGGGTCAAATGCATATTCGGAGGTTTCACCAATCTCTAGCGCGTCCAAATCTGCGGCACAACCTTCTTCCACTAGCAGTAAGGGAGGAAAGACGGTTCGCAATGGAGTAAAGGCAAAAGGGAAGGGGTCAAAAGTTAATATTAGCAATTCCGCGTCGGAACCGGTTTCTACCGAGACAATAGATGATTTTCCAGATTCTCCGACCAAAGTTAACACCACGACAACAGCTACTACCCGCGGAGGGCATACAAGTCGGGGAGCAAAATCTGCACGAGCTCGTGGAACCAAGACAACTTCTACGGTTTCAGATCAGCCTTCAACTGCAGGCCGTACAAGTCAGACGACCACTTCTACAAGAGGAAAGAGAGGCAGACCTGTTGGGTCGAAAAATTCCACATCACGCGTGGCTAAAGCGACGACTCAGAAAACCACCACATCATCCGCGGAATCAACGGTCATTTCACGTAATGGACTTCCATCCATAGGAACTAGTAACAATAATATCTCTAAACGAAGTCCATACCATGTTGAAACTCTGAGTGAGTTCAGGGAGTTACTTGGTCGTTTCAACGAAAAATTAAAGGTATATTACGAGATAGATGCACGACTCGATAAGTACGTTACAGTAGCAAATGAAATACAAGCAGACATTCGTAATCTTCGTTCACCAGTGATCAACGAGCGTATTTTAGAAAAGGTTAGAAATGTTTTTGACGAAGGAACCGATGTTTATAGTGAAGTTGAGATGTTTTACAACATAGAGGAAGAATTGAGGATGATGATCGAAGAGGGTAACCGTGCGGCAAAAGAGGGTGTCTATGATGAATGAATGCTTGTCTCCCTTATTGTAATATGATCCAACTAATTACGCGTTTAAGTAGTTGGTACTAAAAGTTTTAACATTTTTGGCACAAATATTTACGGACTTTGCAAAAAATGGACATTACAATATTTTGATATTGTAGAGGGGTTGTTAAAAAACTAAAGACATTTAAAAATGTGTAGCAATATCTTAGATATCAATAATCCGGCTACTTAATTTTCAGACATAAAGCAAAATAAAATTATTGAAATTAGTCATTAAACATTAATTTTTTGCCAAATAGTGAAATCCCGAAAAATCTAATCATATTTCCGAGAATAGATGTTTCTCAAATAAAAACTTGATTTTTCCTAGCATTCGTAAAGTTGATCCTCATGCAACAATTAATGTATAGTGTGATAAAAATACACTTTAGATATCCGATCTATGATCGATTACTAAGACCATTTTGGGAAAAATCACGATCAGAATCAAAAGACAGACTCTTTTACCAGATGCTGTGTCACCTCTTGTGAATTTACGACTGAATCAAGAATTAATAATAATATAATAATAATAATAATAATAATAATAATAATAATAATAATAAAGCGTGTCACCATCAAAACATGAGCAATATTGGTTTCTGAGGGCGTTTCTCGGTTGGCTCTGGCAGAATTTCAATGATGAAAGGGTCAAGAAGATTTTGGTCAATTTCCTACATAAAATTAAAGTTATGCTATTTCTTTCTTCTAGCTGCCTACTGTGCGGAAGGGCAATATATGGCGATATTTTTATCCAAAATTTTAAAGATATCAAAACCCCTTGTAGGAATATTGACGTCCATAGATCCATTCGTTGAGATCGCGAGCTCGGGAAGCTGGAGTGTAATGATTAAGTTGAAAACTGTTAATCAAATATGCATTCTTCAATGAGATAAACGTTCGTTCGTTCGTTCCTTGTTCGAAAAATTAGGTGATCGCCGATAGATCGAAGGCTTATCGTAAAATTATGGTTTCATGTGTTATCCTTGGGACAGTCGCATTTGGAACAATCCCGGTCGTTGGGAAATTCATTGGCTTTCCCGGACTGATTGCTTCATTTTTCGTCTACGCGATTTTCAAAGGAGGAGTCACTCCCTTGGTTGATAACATGACTCTGAGTACGCGTTTCTCGGTGGATCATTTCGGTGGATCATTCTATTGCTTTCTCTGAAAATTTTTATGATCATTCATTAGATATCTTGCATCGTAATGGAGAGCCTAGAGCATATGGTCGTCAGGTGAATATTTATTGTAAAATAAAAAACATCTTTCATATGATCCTCCCTGCAAGCTGTTAATATATTTTTGTAGCGTTTAATGGGGACCATATCCTGCGGAATATCAACTGCTATTCTTGGATTTATAATTGATAAAACGTCTTTCTACATTTTATTTGTCGACGTTGGATTGTTCATGAGCTTGTTTTTAATTGTGATCCTATGCATCAATCCGGGAGATTTTAGAATGGGTCATACGGCGCCTGTTCCTTTGCAACCCGAAGGAGGAAATGTTGAACGAACCGCAGTCGAACAGATACGAGTCGAAGAGGAATCACCAGATGTTCTCGCGACTGATCTTCCTTTCATGAAAGCTTTCAGACGACTTTTTAGTCCCTCTTTCATATTTTTCCTTTTCATTATCTTCCTAATGACAACCATCAAACAAGCTGCCTCCTCTTTTCTCTTCGTGTACTTGTCAGGTACAGTATATGGTTTGTGTACGGTGAGACTCGATTTTCGCTAATGATCTTTCTTTGCTTTAAAAAGAATATTTTCATGCTAGTACAAGATTGATGGGATTGAGCACGTTTACGGGTATAACATTGGAAGTGATCTTTCTTTTTTTCGCGCAGCCAATCATGCTTTTTGTTGGGCCTAAGGCGATGATCGTTTTAGGTGGACTTTGTTCTACACTCCGAGTCGCCCTTTATGGATTTATTGGAACGAAGATGAGCCCGTGGTTATCTCTTCCCATTGAGACGGTAAAGTCAATATTAAAAACTCGAAATCCGATTGAGGTTAGGTCTAATATTCATTGTCCCTACACACACCAAGCTTCAAGGGATTGAATTTGCTCTGATTAAAACTTCTTCGCTGGTAATCGTAAGTCAATTATCGCAACCGCAATTAAGGGCCACTGCAATCGGGTTGTTAACAAGCACCAGAAATTTAGGAATAGGTTTGGGATCAATCGTTGGCGGAGTGTTATATGGAATATTCGGTGCGATTAAAATGTTTCAGTATTTAACATGGATGGGGATTTTAACGGTTGCACTTTATATTGGCGGATCGTTGTTAAAGTATCGATTTTTCGTGCGTTAAAAAATTCTTAAAAAAACTTTTCTTTGCACGAGAAGATTCCCGATACTTGATGGATTGCGAACTAACTAAATTTATTCTCTTGATCTTACAAAATTCCACTTACCAAGCCCACCAAAAATCGACAAAATTAAAATCGATCTGAGATTCTTGTTATTCGCTTTATTAAGTTGGATTTATTTTTAAGGAAAAAAATTATTATGATTTTTTTGACCAAGCCACTGTTGGAGCCTCTTCATTTGGAATGAGCCTCTCATATTCTCTAAGCCGTCGTCTAAATTCCATGAGTGGCGAAAATTTTTAAAAGTATTAGGGATTCGCTTTTTATTTTTTTTTTTTTGGATAAAGATCTCCAAGACTATGAGTTAAACGCCATGAATACGAAAACATGTTCCTACACCACATTACCAACAGTCATCACGATTTCTTTGTTCTTTATTTTCTGTAAAGCGATCGAATTTCAAGAAACGCAACCCGGTTTACAAATTTATAACCTAAAGACTTACGGAGATGGGACCGTTTTGGTCAACATGATAAATCCAATTAATGGAAACTGTACCCAACCATCGCTTTATTTTAGGTTAATTCATCCCAATGGAACACTCGAATCGATTAATTTAAATGTCACAGCAATCATTCCCGACTTTAATTTTTGTCGGGTTGACGTAAACGGAATATCTAGATATTATATGGACTTTCATCCTTTGATGTCGCAATATATATTTGTCACGTATTTAGATTCCGAGATCTCTAGTTCAGCTAGTGTATATGGAATTTTGATATCGTGGAAGGGAGAGATCATTAGGTTGGTGAATAGATTCTTGTTCACCGGGATATCATTAATTGCTCTGATACTCTACTTTGTCCCAAGTTCATCCATTCACCCATTTATTCCCTCTTCTCTTAATTACACGCATTTCCAGTTCCAATTACCTAAGTGCCGCCTCAGCTACGAACGATAGCAAGGTTTTACCACCTGGTGAAATACATTTTTCCAGAACTACGGGGAGTATCGGTCTTCTGTATACTGCGGCTCAACCCGTTTCCGGAGATATTTGGTGGAGCCTTTACAGCATGCCGTACGTCTACGTTCATTCGCAAATGAGTTAAATAATTGATCGATGTCTTCTCTAACAAGAACTTTTCGGTAAAGTACCACAACTAATGATCGACGCATGACTCTCCAACGAAGTGGGGTCGCACAGAATAACGGGGGAAATAAGGTCAAATACGTCGCATTTCCGACAGCTTCGGGAGAATACTGTTTGGTAGTGGCACGTTCTTTTAATCTGATCAAATCGTCTAATGACTCAGAAGTACTTTCGGTGGACTTGACGTTGGAAGAACACTTGAAAATTTATGCCAACTTCATATCTTCCTTGGAAATTGGGAATATCGTACCAATCTTGTTGTACTCGAGTCCTGTTCAAAATTTGGATTTTTTCGAAATAAATTGCGATACCGAATACAGCGGCCTTGGTAACATGTGTCAATTTTACTTTGTTCAAAATGCCTTAAACATATACGATTATTCCTTGAAAATTACGTTTCTCTCCACCGGGTAAAGAAGTTCCTTTCAAGATACGTTTCACATCTCCTTTTACCCTCATGCTTACAGATCATTCGAAACAATATAGGGCCGTGGATACTCTGGTGACAAACAAACTGGACTTTAACGTTACAGTAACTGATTATCTATCCGTCTATGATTTATTTTATCAAGGGCAAGTTTTCTTTCTTTTCTTTTTTTATTCTTAATTTCTCCCAAGGGGCAATCGATTTTCACTCGAAATTTTACTGTCTTAGATATCTGGCGACCGTCCACAGACCTCAGACGGTAGGACAAAGTGTATATGGATACATCCTAAATGCGACAGGAAATCTCGTGGACATGTGGTGGGTAAAAAAAACCCTTTAAGAATTACCTAACAAAAATGATTTATTCAGAAGATTAAAAATTTCAAACTGTTTAAGGCCATTGCCCCAACCATTTCAAGTGAATTCTACAGGTGATTTATATGGCATACAGCCAAATAATTCAATTGTGTACGCACAACAACTTGACACGTCAAGTTGGTCCCTGGAATCAGCAAGAATACCAAATATTTCGATGTCTGATGGTACCTCCATTTACTTTCTCCCTGATTTCGTGAGAGGGTGTAAAAAGTAATGTGTATAAATAAAAATGTTTTCAAGACAACGGCTACTTTAATCCGCAGATCGTCTCGACATACCCGCCGATCGGTGGTTTAATTCCATTAAGGCTCAATTCAATCAACATCACATACAAGCAGCCGGTCACCTTCTCTACAGGAAACATCAAGGTGTTTCAATTGAGTGGCGCGTACGGTGAAAGCCTTCTTCGTCAAGCTTATTCGGCTTCTTCAGGATACTGCAATCAAACCACCGATTTTTTGACAATCACGTGCCAAGTATTGGGTAGCACGTTTAACCAACCGGATGCCACCTACTATGTGGTGGTCGAGTCTGATTTTGTTCGTATTAATTCTACCTCAGAGCCGTTACTGGGAATTCTTGAAATGGTTTGGAGGTTTACCACAGGTAGGAGGTTTTAAGAATCTTTCATCTAATAATAGATTGTGCGTATTAAAAAACACATGTCTACTTCAATTAGATATAAGCCCAACGGAAGGACTTGATGGTAAGCTCTGATGTAAGTCTCAAATGTTATGTAAAATTAATTGATGTCTGCGACCAGCATGGCTTGATTTTAGTCACCACAAGAAGCGTCGTCCGTCTAAACACTTTGGGAAGTGAAATATTTGAAAATTTGACGAACTCGGAGAAAACGTTGTTTATCGATCAATTAAATTATGAACTTTCCGTAACGGTGCCGGTTAATTCTAGCCGATTGAGCAATCGGTACATTTACCAACGCGATCCGAGAGTGTCAGACATACAAGTGCTCTTACCTCTAACGATAACTAACGCGGCCCCAAATACTACCGAAGAGGGTTCGAAGCTCATTGCGCAAGATATAGATGCACTGATAAAAAGTATGAACATAACCTTAATTTCGAAAAAGAGTTATGCTCACTTCCTGGATTCGAGTTTTGGGGTTTCTCTCGCGCGTGAGCAACTATATATACATGCATATGTTGTAACCTATTCAATTATCTAATAACGTTTAAACCTTCATTAGATGATCTATGGCAGGATTACCGTTATGTGATTATAGCATTCATTGCATCAATACTCCTGTTGACCCTTCTTTTCCTGATTATCCATTTTAGAAATTCATCGGTAAGAATGCAGTTCCTTTCTAAAAATTTAATTGACATTATTAACTTTTCGTCGAATATCACAGGCAGTAGTGGGACCCGTGCTCAAGTTTCTTCTTTCCTTGCTCAACCTTGTCATGAACCTTCTCTTCACGTTATATTACGCACGTGCTGTGAAATCACTCTATCTTCCAAGGTTTGCTCGGGACCATATCTGAAAATCTTCAATTCCGGCTCAAACTTAACTCAACGTCTCTTTCCTTTTTCTCGCGAGATAGTTTAATTATTCTAATAGGAATGATGACTCTGAGAGAGGCATTCGGATTGTTCTTGATCCGTCGTGAAATCGATAGAAATAGTAAACTTCATAATTGGTGGAAGAAACATCGGTTTATAGTATCGTTTTTCACATCCTTGTCATTCGTGGACATCTATTCATTGGAGGTGCTCTCCTCGCAAATAACGAGCTCTCAAAAACTTCATGCACCATTCTCACCGACCATTCGTGGATGGATTTATTGGGTCGAATTCATTGCCTTCTTCACAAACGATGTGACCCTGTTTGTTATTCAGGTGAGTGGGTAGGCATGGTCCATTTGGCGTATTATGCGAAGATACTCCTTAAATTTATTGAACTTTCAAAAATTACAGATAATTTACTACATCTATACGCTACACCTCGACATACTACCATTCCTTTGTTTCATAAGTTCATCAGCCGTAATTATATTCAACATACTTTGGAGAACCAACCATCTTACATTATATTGCCGTAGGAAGAAAGACAATCACGGCGATCCGAGAGAAGTAGGAAGAAGAGATGAACATGATAGCAAAGGCAAAAAACCCTATATCATTTTTGACAATAGTAGCATTAATGAGACTAGCAGCAATGAAAGTCTTGATAATCAAAGAGGCACCTCGAAGGGTCCCGTCGTCGAAAAATCCGCCACAGTTAGTGATCCGCTGTGAACATGTGAAACGAAACTTGAGAACGCGAAGTTGTGTGGAAGTTGTTGGTTTGAAGCTTGAAAACCGACATCTTGGCCTTTATGAAAAATCTGATTATTTATTTTTGGATTCCTATGGAACATTATCACATATACTGTAGTTGTAAATAGGGAATATTGTAAGAAAAATACCGGATAATCAACTTACATTACTTAAAAAGGAAAAGATTGTACATTCTATTTTTTTTAATTAAATTGGTTACCCGATCAAATATCTTAATGACATACTGTATAATTAGTAGTTGAAGCCGAGTCACGTAGTACAACACGTCTTTTTTAGATTTCAAGAAAAAATTCAGTAATAAATATAAAAAGAAAAAAATATTTTTTCAAATACCTATTTTTTGTCAATAACTCTACTATAGTGCATGAGTATAGCAATTGGTTTTTAATAAATAGTTTAAGACAAATTTTAAATTTAGATAATAACTCTTAAAAATATCATATACTGTATATGGTAAATAAAAAAATGATAAAAGAATTTTTTTCAGCAAAAATTTTAATTGTATAATATGTTGGCATTGATATTCCTTGTATATTTGACCACTGATTTGAATTTTTATAAAATTATAAGATTATAAGATTATAAAATCATAAAATTGGTTTGATTTTTTGATTTGTTTTTATTTTTATAACAAATATTTTTAATATATGGATTTATTAAACTTTTTTTTTGTTTCTGTTACATTCAAGATCTTTCCATTAAAAAAATCTATTATTACTTGTCAAAAGTGCAGGTGACATAATAATAATAATAATAATAATAAGCTAAAAAACTATATCATCAATCATATACAGTATACAGTATACTGTATGTATTTACCAAGGAATGATTACTTTTGTAATTATTTGCTTTTTATCATAAACTTTAAAAAGTCAAAACTAGTTTATTTCTTCAAAAAATCAATATAAATTGTTCATACTATTTAAAAAAATAATGCTTTTTTTTTTAATAATTTCAATGTGTTAAAAAATAAACCGGGTCACTTTTCTATAATACTTACCCATAAAATCAAGTAAATGGGAAGTTCCCCCAACCTGTTTATTTCTCTTCGTTCCACTTACCAGCCATATCTCATTTTACCTTCTCCACTTTCATTATAGCTAGCGCATGCATGATTAATGTAATGATACAGGCATATCCTTATTTGGATCGATGCTTACCGAGAATTTCTCTATTTACGAAATTTAATATTATTAGAGATCCTCCATATACAGTAAAATATTTGTTGTCAATCGATCTTATTATGAGACAATCCGAATTTGAATTGATTGATTGATCTTTCCGAGCAAGCAATTCTTTGTAAAAAATCGTCTTGATTTCTTCTTTTGTAAAACAAACCAACGCAAATGAAAGTTCATATCACAATGATGCATTATTACTGTGTATGCACTAATAAACAAATTTTCTTTTGTTTATTTAATAAAAAACATGGCACAATACAAAAACATGAGTCACAAGAAAATTCTTAATTTCGTGCCACCAAATCAGTCTCGTGACTTCAAATTTTAACTTTGGGTATACGAGTTTAAGTGAGTCGGTAGCTTCAGTTTGTCAAATCATTCGATTAAATGCGCTATCCACTACACTATGAATGCGCTTTTCTTTTTATAAGAGCTCCTAGCATAGATTTAGCCAATTTTCTTTTTATGAATCATCCATATTGTAATATTTCCAAATTTGGCCAGAAAATTACGTACGGTATTATGTAAAGTTCTCCTGGGTGGAGTAATTCCGTGGGTACATTTGTGTGTGCACTTACGTAAGTGCACACGAACCTATCACATCGTTTTGTGTTTGATTCGATAGAAACATCCATTGGTGAGGATAATCGGCGGGACGGCGATTACATACGCGCGAAACTAATCCAAAATGTTAATATTGACTTACGTACTGGTACTGGGTAGAAACTTCCATCTTATATAAAAGGTTACGTTAGATGCCTCGAAACCATTAAAATTAATTTTAGAAAATTTACACGTACAACACATTCAAATATTTTTTGAATAAATGATCTAGTTGGGAAATTGGCAACGCACAGACCTCCTGAAATACAAATTTGGTACAATTTTTTTTGGGGAAGCTGATCTACGAAATGAATTGACTAACTTTATGCAGTAGAACAATTATTCATTTTTCTTTTCCGCTAATTGATCAGATTTTTCATCTCATGACTGCCCCGACTTAGTAATCTTAACACACAATGGAAACAGATTCTTTCCAATTACGTGATCCTCGTAATGAAACTATAAATTATAATTGATGTTCATTTGTCTTGAATACTTTTTTTTCCTTTCCTTTCCTTTCCTTTCCACATCCACACTACTGAATCTATTCGGAGTATATTTGTCGCCCTATATCTTTTTCATTCAATGTAAAATGATAACAGATGACGCTCAAGAATTTGATGGGAAAAACCTTTACATCATAACAGGCCTCGGTTTGACATTTAGCGTGTTAAACACCTTAGGAAGCTTATACATATTTTATCGTAAGCTCGATATGTGAACTTCAATGATCCGATTTCAATGCAAAGGATGTTCAAACCAACTTATCCCCATTTTTAGAAACTTTCATGAAATGGTGCAGTAATTCTGATTTCAGTTTACCCATGTCTTTGAGATTTCCATTTTACATCGCGATTACAGGTACTTTTCGAACCATATCAAATTAAATCCACTACTCTTTTGAATAACAACATGTATTTTTTTCATCACCTACAGATTTTGGTATGAGCATGCCGTACATAATCAATATCGTAAGTTCATGCGCGTAAATCTTTAAGATCCTAGTCGGTGTACAGTATATCTAATCAATCTCATTTAACAGGGATACACGGCAATAAATGAAGAAACGTGGCCCATGCCCGAATGCTATTTGTTTGGTGTCACTTTCATGACCTTTCTATTGTTGAACTTATTTCTTATCACTTTCATGGCTGCGACCACTTGGCTCCGAGTTGTAAAAGATGTACACATCAATTTCGGAAGATACGATTATAAATTATGGTCTGTTATGTTGTTTTTAACATTAGTTCTTGATTTATTATGGCGAGATGATATTGGTCCGAGCAGATTCTGGTACGTGTATTTTCTTTCGAGTTTTTGGACCCTTCGATTCGATGCAATGTCATTTCTTGATATTATTTAGGTGTTCCTCGTTGCGAGCAAGCCGCATCGTCCCAGCAATTTTTATATGTTTAATAGTAATAGTATTGTTAATACTGTTATCATCTTACCTAAGTCTCCTTCACACAATCTCCGAAGTCGAGATGGAGGATTTACCGACCGACATGTCATCAGAACGTAACTCGATAGAACATAAAGTTTCTCGAAAGATATTTCAATATGTCCTCATGTTCTTGTTGCAATACATACCGATCTTAATTTACAGTATTTCTAGATTATTAATGGTGCGGTATATCTGTCAGTTCTTTTTTTCTTGAGAGATTATCATCAACTCGATTAACAAAATCCTTTGCTCGTCTCTAGTTCGAGAATTTTGTGTTATATACTTTGATGGTAGTGGGTACGTGAATGCTCCCGTTGATTGATTTTTCCTTCGTTGTTTATTGTTATCACACGAACTTATTTTTTTTTCCAACATCTCAAAAAGCATTCAATGCCGGAGGGATAGGAAATCTTTATCAGTATATAAACCTTGAGGGTTTTTCAAAACCTTCACCAGCACCCGTCATCCCCCTAGACACTATAGCGTTAGGCAAAGATGATGATGAGAATGGGAAGGCAAAACTCTGAAAATTTGCATTTCATCAAAGATGGAATTATTTTTCAGGAAGGAAAATAAAGGAAACAGTAAGATTGTTATGCAAAAAAAAAAAAAAAAATGAATACATAGATATAAATAAGCATATCTATGTTTTATACGCATCTCATTTATATTCCGAATTCTATGCTTTAACATACTAGTTAAATTTTTGCCTATCGCATTTATACCTCTACTATCCTTTACAAAATTCACTACCACGATACCTTGATTATTCAAGGAGGATAATAAGACTTGGATATACTGTACGTACCGTACATCCTTTATTTAAACTCCCCCCCCAAAACAACTGAAATTTATAAACATTATTTCTAGTATAAATTTTTTGTACATTTTATAAAAGTACCATATGTAAAGTACAAATGTATTTTTAAGAAAAATTTATAAATTAATAATGTATTTTTTTAATTAATAAAAAAAAAAAAAAGCTTTTTAAATGACACAGTAAGATAATTCGTTTTCAAGATAGAAATCCTTTGTTTAGAAATTTACTAAACAAATATTTGTTTATTCAATATGAATATTAAGTAAAGTGTAACTTCTATTAGTTATAAGCTTTGTTTATACATTGATATACTGTACATATAAATAATTATTTTTAGAATTACTTAATCTTTAGAGAATATAAAAAGAGATTTTTAATTGTAACAATCTTAACCTATAATTGCATCATAAAACTTATATTATACCTGGCAATCTGAATACTTCAAAAGATATCTGATTCACCCTAATGATCTACAAGTTTGAAATACACTTCCAAAATATATATATAATGTAATTCTAATTCCTAATGATATGTCATGTTGTTAAGATACTACTAATTAATTATTATAAGCTAATGTAATCAAATTAGAAGTATAAGATTATAAAATATATATATTGTTTATATTATTTTTTTTATATTTTTTTTATATTAATTAAGTACATACAGTATGTCTTCAAAGATTAAATATTATATAAATATATTTATTTTTATATTTATTATTTATATATTTTTATATTATATAAAGTTAACATATATAAAAGGATACTCTTTTAATTTTAATAAAGTTTTAACTTTGTTAATGTTAAAACAATAATTACTCAAGTTTACTACCTTTTGAAATCATTAACAATTTTATCAAGATTTTTATATTAATGGATATATATTTAGTTAAATTAAAAGCTTTTTCTTGTACAATCTTTTTTTTAAATCTGTTTTGATTTATAATTATTAAAAAAATCAAAGGTTTTATTTTTATATAACCTAATTGAATAAGAACTGAATTTGAATATTTAAGATCATATATATAAAAAAACCAATAAATCTACATATATATTTCATTAATATATTTGCCATCTGTAAATATTAAATTAATAATATATATTTGAAGATTTGAATGTATTGCCTATTGTATTATTAATTTACAGCTTCTTATTTTTTTTTTTTTTACAAATAAACATTAAATATCAAACTTTTGTTTATTATTATTATATTAATAATTTCTAATATACAAAATAAATTAATTAATTGTAATCTATTGCAAAAAAGATAGCATATGCAAACCTTTAAGAATTTAAATAAGAAAAAAGATATATATAATAACCAGTTACTAATTATATTAGTGATTATATATATATGTTTTATAAATAATGATAATGATAGGATAATGTAATACTTGAATTTTAAATTGTAATTAAACATATATAACTATATGGTTAAGAAGTATATAGTTAAAAGTTGTCAATTTTATTTATATTAATAATTTATATATCAATATAACATAATTAATTTATATTGATTTTCTAATAAGGCAAACTGTTTATAATTTTTTATTTTATGAAATTTTAAAAATTGAATAAAACAAAAGACAGTTTTGCAATTATTCTTCTTGAATAATAAATAAAATAATAGTATTGTTAGGTATTTAAGATAGAATCACTTATGATTATATTTTAAAAATAAAATTTAAAAGATTTTAATAATTTTTAAAATATAATTATTATATTATTTAAACTTATTATTAAAAAATTTCAAACAAATTTACTTTTTATCAAAGTATTTTAAAATATAATATATTTTGCTTTTTATAATTAGAATTTAATAAAAAAACGATTTTGTTTTTTATAATTTTTTTTAAAAACATATGTAAATTATTGAAAGTTTTTATTATTAATAAATACAATATAATTTTGGTTTTTTAAAATTCTTTAAGAATCTATAATTTATTATATCTTTTTTTTTTTTTATCTATAATAATGTCTTAATATAAAAAAATATTTTTATAATTAATTAAATATTAATTTTAAAAATTTCAAGTTAATATTTTTACATTTGAAAGATTAATATCAAAATTATTTATTACTTTTTATTTATTTAAATAAATTAAAATAAGACGAGACTACAAATTTTTTTTTTGCAGTTTCCTTCTATTAAATATAGTAAGCATTTCTAGTAGAAACATTCTTGAATGTTTTGCCTGATAGGCATGTTTTCCTCTACAATATTATTCCAAAAACCAGTCAGTCTCCCCTCCATAAGATCATCACCAGTTCAGTAATCGGGTATAAATTTTTTTTTTTAATAACAATAATATTATAATTAATTTATTAATTATATTCGTAATGATAACTTTATAAACTATTATAAAAAATAAGTAATGTAAATGAGGTTCCTGCGTAAGCACGTTAATGCCGAATTAGGACGAACACTTATTTCCTCGATCTCATTTTTATACGTTGTCAAGTTTTATAGCGATATTAGAATATTTATTAGTTCTTAAATTATTTTTCACAATTTCAGGTAGACGTTATTAACCAAAACTAAGAGTTTAAATTTATAGTAGAAAACTTATATTATTCTTAAAAATTCGCATAATTATGTTTATTTAATTCGTAATATAATAATATTTCGGCATAAGTAAATGTGGCACAGGTGTGAGCGCGGTAAAACGATACGTCATCCTATTGTCGTGAACGTGAACGGCGAGGAAATTTAGGTGGGAATTTCTAGAATAGTATGAATAGCAAAGAGACGTATAAATATATGCGTAATTCGATAGCACGTAAGAGTCAGTTAACATTCGCATTCTAATAATAAATAAACCATTAAAGTTATGATAAACTCTTACATTTTTTCACGTATGCGCTAAATATTTATAACTCGTCTACGCGACTAAGCGAAAGGACCGAACTTTCCTAAGGGAATTAGGCGCTAGAATGGTTAATAGAAAAGTTTAAACCGGCCAAACCCGAAAGTAAAAAAAGCTTTAGATTGTTTACCTTTAATCGTACATAACGCGAAGGACGGCTCCGAATTTGCGACTGATTACTGATTACGTCCACAACGCTATAAAAAAAAATGAGTGTGACAGGGGTTTCGTAATAGAAGCCCCCAGAATACACTAAAGCAAGTATCACAAAAAGAGATGATAGTTTATTCGAGGCTAAGACCCATTGCTCCTATTAAAAAGTTTCGATAATTATTTTTATTAGTTAACCTCGAATAAACTATCACCGTCTCTTTGCTCAACTAACAATAGGCAACAAACTTCTACCACTTGCCCGTGAGGCAGTTGCGCAAGGAAGGTGCATAACCGATCCCTCATGCGAGACCCGTGGACCTTGTTACCTACATCACAGACTAGCCTCGACCGAAACATAACGTAATTAATAAATAACACTTATCTATTTCTGTAAGTTTTTTTTATGGCGGTGCCTTCTTATGGGTTAGGGCCCGGCAGGTTGAACAAGCAGGTATGGTCTTTCATGCCTTTCCTCCCTTGAAATCTTGCCACTCTATTATTTTTACTTTCATTTTTACTTAGCCGGTCGGCCCTTTCTCATGTATACTTTACTAATAAAGATTTTACTTCGAATTTTTTAACGTGTGTGTACTATACGTTTTCAAATATAAATCTTGTGTTCGCTTTATCAATGATGCCCATATCGGACTTGTAATAAAAAAATTAAGAGAGAGCAAAGGTCTATATCTGGAAAATCACTTTTTTACGTAACAATGACCAATCATAATTCGATGACACGTGATTGTCTGATGTGCGCGTATTCCTCAAGTTTTCTCGCTGTACATATAGTGGTATATTATTATTTAGAGGCAGCTGAACAGTACTTCGAGTCAACTCCCGTAAAAGACTGGTCATATCTTGGATATCTCAAAGTTATGCAGCCTTACTTCAACGATTCTAAACT
>CAJVPV010000133.1:0-27969 GCA_910591835.1 Acaulospora morrowiae
TAAATATGAAATATTTACTGTCATTACATTAACAATCTTTACAAAGTAAATTAATTGTAGCCTATCGCAATTTTTACCAGAATATCAACTAATACCATGGAGATAGATTCATATCCTGGTTTATATTATTTCTTCCTACTTGTAAATATGAGATAAGGAAAATCCTGTCTAACAGTTGAAAAACCTTCCTAGCAGTTTCCTTTTCAACTTATAACCCTACTCTCTTCCAATTGGGT
The DNA here is from genome assembly GCA_910591835.1 of Acaulospora morrowiae. Lineage (NCBI taxonomy): Eukaryota > Fungi > Glomeromycota > Glomeromycetes > Diversisporales > Acaulosporaceae > Acaulospora > Acaulospora morrowiae. The sequence continues at coordinate 237 of CAJVPV010000133.1, forward strand.
CACTAATCCAGGTTGCGCCAACATCAAGTAGGATAGTAGGGATCTACCTGCAATATACGAAGTCTGTCGTACCAGTTTGGGAAAATTGACTAATGGATACAACTTATTCAATAAGCCTTCAACCTGAATAGGAAGTGGTGCTACGAAGTCTGTCGTGCCAATTGGGGTTGTGGGCTTATACTAGAGTTAGACCAGAAGCCTTGCCTTGTGCAATTTTTCCTGCTTCGACCTGTTTTTAGCTCGGGATCATCAGAAAGACCAGAGGTCCCATCTTCATGCAGCCTAGCTTAATTTGTAAGTGATTTTTGGCTGATTGAGTATGACATGTATTGGAAGCCTGGTGACCTATGGAGCATTATCACTATGCTATAGACCTATAGGTCATATTGTACTTTCTTTTATGTAAGTATCTGTTACTAGATATTTGATTGCTGATAGAATCACTCCATTTATTAGATATTTGACTATTTCTGCTGATATCTTTTTCTTTCTTATTGTATTAAGGTTGTGCATTATTATTTGGTTCATTTTTCTCTCTTGCACGGCCTTGCCTGATTTACTTTGTACCCACGATTTAGGAATCTTTTACTTTCTCTTCTTTGCTCACTATAATTTGTTTTCTATAAGATCCACCTTCATTTTTCTCATTTTTGTATTGAGTACTATTAATTTGGATTTTTCTGCATTGATTTCTATATTATTTATATAGTAGAACTCTTCTGCTATTTGTAGTATTCTTTCCATTTCTTTTTTTCCATTAGCTACCCAAGTTGTGTTATCTATATAGACTATACTTCCTAACATAATTTTTTTTTCTTTGACCTTTTCTATATTATAGTCACTTGTTCATTTGCTGCTCATACTATATCTATATTTTCTCTTGTTCATTTTACTAATCAAGAGGTCATAAAATATTTTTCACAGCAATAGTGATATAAGGTCTTCTTGATCTAAGCTATCTTTGATTCTATACTCTTCTGTTATTTTGTACTTTGTAATTATATCTGCAAATCTGTTTTCTCTTATTTTCAAAATTATTCTTGCCAATTTTGATGGGATTCCTATTCTTTCTAAGATTATTTATAGAGCTTTTTTTTCTACTGAGTCAAAAGCTTTCTAGTAGGATTCATATTTTTTCTTATTTACTTGTACATCTTCTATCATATTTTGTAAGATTATTCTTGATTTGGTTGTGGTTCCTTCTGACGTACCTGTCCAATTATTTTCTTGTAAGATTTTGCTTGATGTTAATACTGTATCCATTCTTTTCATGATTACTTTGGAGAAAATTCTTCTTTCTGTTTCTATTAGGGCCATTGATTTCAATTTGTCTATTTGGCCTTGCCAGTTATCTATTTTTGGAATTGGATAGATTTCTGAGTGTTTCCATTCATCTGGTGTTTTTCTGTCTTTAAAAATATCATTAAACAAATCTTTAAAACTATCTTGTTCTTTTTCTCTACAATTTTTTAGCATTTCATATGATATTTTTGATGTCCCAAGTGCCTTGCCATTTGCTGTTCCCTTTATAACCTTTTTCAGCTCTTTTTTGAATATTGGTTCTAGCAGTTTTGCTTTTTTCCTATATTTTATTTTAACATCAGGAAATTTTTTGAGCGGAGGAACTCTGTATATTTCCGCTATTATTAGAGATCTCTAGAGAATCAAAAAATAGATATAAATTTCGAAAATCTCTGAAAAATTATTTCTTCCAGAGATTATCAAAGGTTTTCAAAAGTTATTAAAATATTTCAAACATTTGTGAAAACCTTCGATAATCTCCAGAGAAAATAATTTTTTCAGAGATTTTCAAAATTTATATATATTGTTAGCATAATAATTATATGGGTGGGAAAGAGGCATGACAGAACGGGGGATAAGGGTATGAGGTTGGGTACCAGGTCTGGCGCGGCGTAGGGTCAGATGCATCAGATTATATATTAGTGGAGGGCTAAAAGTATGAGAAAGCTTGTTGTAAAACTTGCAGGACGCGACGATTGATTTGAGAACATGTTGCAAACAATATAAATAGCTGTAGAGTAGAATCAAAATGTAATAATTGACAATTGCTTAATAAAGAAGTCCCTGCTTAATTGAAATATCAAAACTTGTAAATTTGCACAACGGTTTAATTATAAACTTACCTTTCTTGTCTGTAGATCGTCGATCGTATAATAGATTGACAGAACCTAGGATCAAGTTAGGGTAAAAATAATTAAGGACGCCATAAGACAAGGCTGCGGTATCCAAGAGTCAAGCAAGGACCTGACAAGTCTATCCTATCATAAGGTGAGGTCCAGCCCCGGGTTAGCAACAGACTCGCCAGTAGTGATAACAATATATATCTTGTTTCTTCAGAGATTTCTAACGACAGTGGAGATATATGGAGATATACAGAGTTTCTCTACTCAAAAATTTCCTGATAAACTATCAGATTTTTGTATTCTTCCAACTAGTTTTTTTAGTATTCTTTCAGTTTTCACTTTTTGGTTCTATTTTGCTAGTCAAAGTGCTCTATCGTCAAGTCTTTTACTTTTCTCTCTTTCAGTTTCATGTGTTTCATAACTTGGTCCACATTATATCAATTTCTCTTTTGCTGAGTCATGTGCCAGAATACTTGATATCAGATTTTTCCATTTCTTGTTTTCTTGCCATCTTTCTACTTTTTTCTTTATAGTTTTCAAAATCCACTGTTTTCTTATATATTTGATTTCTGCTTCACAGTTTTTCAGATCTCTCCTCTTCTGTTCCATTTCTGTTCTCTATCTTTTCATTTTTTTTATTTCACTCAAGTATCTTAATTTTATTTTTGTTTTTAGCAGTGCTTTTATCCATTTGTTAATTCTGTCTCTTTTTTCAGCTGCCCTTTTCTTATTTCCTGATTGTTCTTTTTCTTCCATTTTTTTTGCTGTGTCTATTGTTTTGCTTAGTTTTCTAATGGCTATGAATTGTGCTGTTTTTATCTTATTGCTAAACTCTTGTATCTCTGTTTTCAGGGTCTTTTTTGGGATGACTCTTTCTGCCACCTCTTTCCATTGTTTCTTTAGTACCTGTCATTTGTTGTTTACTTCTCGTATTGTTCTTTCGATTTCTTTATTTTCTAGTAGTTCTTTATTTTTTCTTATCTTATCTATTTCTTTGCTTCACTTTTTCTATTTCATATTATTCATTTGCTTGTAATTGTATGCTTGCCTTTCACTTGTTGTTCTTACTCTTATTATTCCTCTTGTAATTATATATAAATCTATTTTTGCTTCTACTGCCTTGTAATCTGTATTTAGTTGTTATATGATGTCAATTATGTTTGCCCTTTGCATAACTCTTTCATGTCTTCTGAGATCCATATTATATCTATTCTACTTTTTGTTTCGTTGCCCAGGTATATTTCTTTGTGCTTTTATTGTGTTGTCTATATGTGTTATATAATAGGAATTCTTTCAACATTTTGATCCATTCTTTTTTTTCTTTTGACTCCTTTTCCCGTTCTATCCATGTTATCCTTACTTGTTGTATTTATTTTCCCCATAATTATTATACCTACTACTTATCTCTTTTTTTATTCTCTTAGAATTTTTCATTTCTATTATTGTTTTTTTTCTTTTTTGACTTAATTATAATGGAACATATAATTGTATTACTTCTATACTTTCTCTTTCTTTAAAAGTTAATTCTATTGCCAAGATTCTTTCTTGCCATATTATTATCTTTCTGATATATTTAGCCCAATCTCTTTGCTCTATTAGGCCAACTTTTCTTGAGTGCTTTTCAGTGTGTGCTTATATTTACTGTCTTCTATTAATTTTCTATTTGTTGTTTTTTTGAACTTGGTATTAGATATTCTTATTATAGTTGTGTCACTCTGATAATAATAGTGTTGCAATTATTGTTTTTTGAACTCTTCATTTAATTTGTTTATATTTACTGTCACAATTTTTATGTTTTCCATATTTGTTCTTTTTCCCTTATAGATATTGACTTTTTTTTGTTAGTTTTGTTATTTTCCTGTTGTAATATAATATTTTTTTTGTAGTTGTTGTAATACAAATCTTTCCTATTGTCCTTGCAACTGCTGTTTCTTCTTTATAATTGTTGACTGGCCATTTTCCAGTAAATTGATTAATATTCTTCCCATCTGCTCTATTTGTTTCTCTATTTTCTCTTATCTTTTTACTACTTCCTTATTGATCACCTCATATGTTGTCAATGGAATTTCTTTTTCTGTAATGTTCATCTCTTCAGCATCTTGATATTGTGTTTGCTGTTCTTCCATTCTTTCTTTCCTGTATTCTGCTCTTTTTGTTTTTCTTGTGATATTGTCTACCATTTCTATAACATATTGATTTTCACTTCCATTTTTTTGATTTTCACTTCTAAACTGCTTAGTCTCTTTTTGATTTTTTCTTGTTTCTTGCTTTCTTTTTTGAGTACTGATCTGGATTGGTTTCACTTTCTTATTATTTCTGCAAAGGATATGGGTACCTCTTTCTCTGGTCCTTTTCTGAACCTTGATTGAATTGATACAAATTTTGCTTGAGCGATAGATTTGTTCCTTTGAATTTTTACCTCTTCACATTAAAAAGTGATATGTCTACCTTGTTCATATTTGTAACAAAGTCTCTCATACTGATTCACAAAACTGATTGTCATTCTGTCCAAAATAAAGGTTTGTTTGTCTGCCGCTTTTAGTTAGTTCTCTGTTTCAAATGCTATATATGCAAATCTTTTTTGGAAATATCTACCTGTTCTAAGAATATATAGGGGTTTTTCTTATATTTTTCTTGCTATTTTCTCTAAATCATATGCTGTGATGCCTGCTGGCAAACCTGCTAGTTTGAGTACATATTTGGATCTTCTTGCGAGTTCTTCTTTCTCTTTTTATTTTGGGAGTATTCTTAAGTATTCATTTTCAAAAGGGATTGATCACATTTCAGCTAATAGTTGTGCATTCTTTTTTTTCTTAAAAGTCACAGTTGCTGTTTGCCACATTGTTACTGGTTGGATCTCTACGGTATGGATATACCAAACTTTTTTAATGTTGCCTTGATTTCTTCCTCACTTGATGAAAGGGAAATATCTCTGACTATTACTGTATTTTTCTCTTCTGATTGATGTTTTCTTTGTTCCACCGGAATTAAATATTCTCTATTTTCATCTATATCAAAGTTGATATTACATGCCTCCTGCATGTCAATGAGATTTCCAAAATTGGCAATAATTGCTTTCTTTTTTCCCACCATTTCTCTTTCTACTCTTACTTTCCATAAAGAGTCAAAGGCTATACATGCCTCCTCTACTATTTCTAAAGCTTCTACTGATTTGATGCCTGCTGCTAGCTCTATTGTGCATGTGTGTCTTAGTTTTCTTTTTACTTATATTGGTTTTCCCTTCTTCTGCTACTCTTTTTCTTTCTCTTTGTATGCCCTTTTTACTTCTGCTCTAATATGTGCTTCTTCCATATTCCTACTTTTCTCTTTTGTTTTTGTATCCTTCTCTTCAATCTCCATATTTTGTTTCCCTGTTGCCTCTTGCATTTCTTTCTCTGCTTCTTTGTCTTTTTCTTCTGTTTTTTTTTCTTTTCCTTATGTTGATGCTTGTTGCACGTGCTGGTATTTTTTTTCTCTTTTCTTTATCCAAGCTTTTAGGTCTTCCTGGTTTTCTTTTGACAATCATAGTTGCTATTACTATCGCTTCTCTAGTTGCATTTATTGTTTTCTTCTCTGTGTCTCTTTTTCTTTCTTACTTGATATTGTTGCTTAACTGACTCCTATTTTTTTTTCACTTTCTTGTTGCTTTTTTCGATTTCTTAAAAAGATAATTTTTCTTGTGTAGGAAAGAGTCTTAATTACTATTTCATACTTGTATTTCTACTTTATTTATTTATATTAGGAAAACATGTATATAAAAAAGATCCTTTTCCTTTGAAAAATAATAGAGTTATCTGGTTTTTCTTATATTTAATAAAGTTTTTCTTGTATAACTTCTTTAATTTAAAATGTTCTATATAGTAATATGAAATATTATAGAACTATAGTTTTTCTCATACATCAAGATCTTTTTTAATAAAGTTTGTAAAAGCTAATAGTTTTAAGTATTTGCAAGAACTCATAATTACAAATTAACTTCTAATATGAAATATTCTATATCAAATAATAATAAAAAAAGGTTTTATATATTATTATTTATCAAGTTTTTTTAAATTTACTATTTCAAAATTATTAAAACAGAATTTGTAAAAATTCTTATCACTTTCTTAATAAAGTTTTTTAACTAATTATTTATTATAAAAGAAAAAAATGTTACAGAAATTGTTAAAACAGATTTTACAATAATATTTATATTATTAAATTTACAACAGAAATAGTCAAAAAAAATCAAGGATGATTTTTTTAAATCTAAATTTTATTCTTCAATATAATAAACACTTCTTTCAACTTTTAATGTCAGTAATATAGTAAAAAAAAAACAAAAAAAACATAACTTAATATAGAACTTTACAGCCATTTCTAAAATTTTTTCATTTTTTTAAGAAAAACAAAAAATTTCAATTAGCTTATCTTTAAAAATAATCTTCTATCTATTACTTCTGTTTTTTTTAAAAAAATATTGATTAAACAATTACAATGTATATACTATATATGCAAATCTTCTGCCTATTATTCCAACTTTATTCAAATTTAAAATTCTATAAAAATTGATAAAACAATTAATAAATCAATAAAATTTCTTAATTTATATTCATATTCTACTATCTTTATACAGTCAATTATATTTATTTTTAACAAATAATCAATTTTTCTGATAATTATATTACTATTTCAAATTTAATTAATATTAATAAAATCCGTATTAACCTTGAAGAAGTTGTTGATTTTGATTAACTCTTTAAACCTTTTATTATATCTATTCAATTATCTTAATTAAATATATAGCTATTTTTCTTTGATTGGAAAATTCAAGAAAAACTTTAACTAATTTATGACAACAAACAATATAAAATTCTTTAATACAGCATGTATACTTAATATTAGCTTTAAATCAATATTAGCTCATTAGCCTTGTAGTTGAAGTCTACTATATGGATTGATAAATAAATTATTTCTTTTTGCTATTAGTTCAAATTGACCATAATTATTATTATATACTAAAGTATGCTCTATAATTTTTTTTAAAATATCCAAATCTGTATATTTGTTTTTTATCTTAAATACAAAGACAATATGTCAAACTAAATCAGGCATGTCTTTATAGTTTGTTAATTAGATCAATATAATTTTACTAATTATCTCACAATTCCCTTCCATTATTTTGATATGGATGCTACTTAGTAACAAACATATCAAGTTCTGGATTAATTGGAATAAATAAATTATTAAGGTATTGCATAATTTTATTCATTTTGTTTTTTGTTTTTTTATCTGTTTCTAGGTGCATTTCTTCATTTGCCAATTCCATGTACTGTATATGAATACTTCTGTGATATTTCCATTCAAAACTATATCACCAATCTTCCAAATCCCATTGTTTTTTCAAAATGTCATTAAAAAAATTGTAAATCACTTACTATAAAACCATACTACAATATGGGGATTTCAGAATTGTATTTAAATAGTATAAGCTTGTAAAGCTCAGGCCAGTGTGGATTAGCAGCACTAATGTAAAGAAGATTAAACTTTGGGCACCTATTTGTTTAAGCATATTAGAAGTTCATAATATCATGAGTTTTATAAAAACCTCTATCAAATCACATAATTCTATCGGTTATATAATTATAATTTTGGACAATTCTTTCCTGAATATATGAAATTGAAATTTGATCATCATTAATGTTTTATATCTTTTCTTCTTGTAGTGCTCTCCAATGCATCTTAGAATTATATGCTAAAAATCATCAATGTGTATACTTTACAAATCTGCCATCTTTATATAGAAGATCTTTGAAGGATTCAGCAGGTTTTACCTCTGAGTTGCCCAGCACAAAAATCTGCTGGATATAAAGATGGAAATGCTCATGCAATATATCTTGTCATTTGAAATTCATTAATAAGATTGCTATTTATTTGTGGTCATGTAATAGTATTATTTTTTTGTATCCGATCGAAGGAGGCATTTTTCATGACGTCTTCATAACTATTTGCAAGAAAAAGTAGAACAAAAGTATGTGTAATTATATCATCTCGTTTTCATTATTGTCATTTGATTTTTCATCAATATTTTAAAGTATTTTGTTAATTAAACCATCAATAAGAAAGGACTGGATAATTTCATGATCAATAGTTATATTATAATAGTAACGATCATTCTCTTTAAACCATAATAATGCGAGCAACTTTAGTATGATGATCTCCAAAATCTTTGAATACTTCATAATTACTTGTGGATTGATAATATATAATAAGCACATATAATGATAATGGATGTCGAGACAATTTCTTCCATGACACTAACCATTTGTCCTCGGATTGACATGACAGGAAAAACACGTGCAATTAACATTTCCTCAATTTCTGAGATTTTGAAGCTTATTGTTTACTTCTCCAGGGTGCATATTGTTTTCTACCGTGAACTCTTTTAGTGAGTTCTCATTATAACAACGTATGCATTTACCTTTTCTGATATTTATAGATTAGAAGCTTTCATTATATGTAAAACAAAGTTTATGCCTAAATTTTGCAAATTTTTTATAAAATTTCTTCAAAAGATCTCACTCAGATTTACTCAATATAGCAGAAAGTAATTCGTCATTTGTAGTCATGCCATTTAATATTTTTTGACTAGACTGTTGCTTTTGCTGTGGTTGTTGTATTTGTGAATTCAAGTCTTGATTTATTGTACCTTGATCTTCATATTAATGTCCCTCAAGAAAGTTTTTTATTTTCGATAATAATTTAAACATCTTTTCTGCTGCTCATTTGTATCTGTTGCTCACCTTATATGCTTTCGTTCTCTATCGCGTGCAAAATACACATCTCTCGTTCTTCAGTATTCTCCTTTGATTTTTTTTGCTGTTTGTATTCACGCTCCCTCACAAGACGCGTTTTGTGTTGATCAGGTGTTTCATTTTCTCTCGATTTACAGTGTTCCTGCTTATGATCGTATCATTCATTATTTATATTAAAAAAATCGATAGGAAAATACCGCAAGTGCACTATACGAAAATATCATTCTAATTAATTTAAATTTAGTAGGTAGTAGAACAGAAGAATTGGCAGAAAAATTATGACTAGAGCACTATGCAAAATATTACCAATTATGAGAAATTCACGTGTTTGTTTTCTGTAATAATATAATTGGACTTAAGTTTTATTAATAATTTTTAATGAAACCATGACGAAATATTTTGTTACAAGTTATGTTTAATATATGTTGATAATCGATAAACTCTGATAGTAAAAAAAAACTTCGAATAAAACTTTTTACAATTAAATAAACTTTAATAACTAGTATTGAATAAAATTGTCTAAATAAATTTATAAACGTATTTCTATTTCTTGTGCAAATTCTTAAGATGAAACTTATATAATTAATTAAACTTTAATAATAGTATCGGGCAACTCAGATGAAATACTATAAATAAGTTTTATTTACTATGATAGCATTAGCAACTTACTAACAACTATGCTTTGTTATTTACTGTTGTCAGAGGGTAAAAATAGTGACGCGACTCCAGTTACGTGACTAAGCATCGCGATGGTTCGAAGGACTCGTTCCTGTCATGGTACTTAAAGTGGTATGATGAAAAAGCGTAAATGAAAGTGATGGGAAGTAATAAAAATAGTAGTAGAATAACGTGTTAGAGAGTTAGATAATAAGGGGAGGATCGTGAAAACAATCAAGTAATATAAAATCATTGTGATAGAACATTATGTAATTAGGGAGAATCACGAAGACATTAGATAATCGATGACACCTAGATTTACAGAATGTAAAAACCGTCCCAACTAAAATGTATAAAAAGATGCAAGTAAAAAGTAAATAAAGGACAGTGAATTATCATCTTTTACTCGACCAAATTATACACGCCTCAAAATTCGCTAAGACCCCATTTTAACGACAGACTCGCCGATTAACCGTCACACTGTATATATTCGTTAATTAAACTTAAAAGAAAAACAGATTGCCTATTTTGTTATTGCATATTTTTTATGCAAACTTAAAAAAAAATGAATTGGCTATGTTATTATTCTTGGAATTATAACTTTTACATATTTTTATTATCTATACGATAATTGTGCGAATTTTTAAAAAAAGAAGATCGATTCTATTATGAAATAAGTAGTTTTGCGTATTTTCATTATTTGTGTATTTGTCGAGCAAATTCAATAAATTATTTTTTAATAAATTATGCTAATAAATAATTTAATCATTACCATAATTTAAATTATAATTGTATTTTCTATAAATTTAGTGTTTTAAAAAATTTTGATTTTAAATTAAATTAAATTAATACAATATTGTATACTTTAACTTTAAGTTCCAGATTTATAGATGGTTTCCGTTTTCCTATTAACTATATCATTGATGATAACGACTCGGTCCATTTAATGAGCGGTGATATCATTAATCTCTTTCATAAAAATACTGATCAACCGCTCCGCATTTATGAAGGTCTATTAGACGACAAACTCAAGAAGTTTCTGACTATAGAAATTGCAATGAGGAAAATATTAAGGTGTAATAATTAAACAAAAGTTAATGTTTTTTTATTATTAAACTTTTAATTACAATTCTACCAGGCAGTGGCGTATCGAATTAATTGGAAAACTGATTAAATATGGATCAACTGTCGCGTTATTTCACGTGCCTACTAGAAAATATTTATCTAATAAAGGGGTCAAATATTTATACAATGAAGGGGTCAAGTATCCACATAATCAATACATGGTATAATGTCTTTGAATCTTGTTTCCTTTATCACTCACACCAATTAATATTAATTTGATTCATAAAGGCCGTCTGTAATGGTAAAAAAATAGATTATGAATGTGATGATCCAATCGTAACATTATCTTGTATTCTTATGATATTTTATGTGGAAGAACTCCAAAATCAAATCATCAGCAAGGTATGTTTTAGGAAAAACCATACCGGTATAAAACAAAGTCTATTTTATTTCACGGTTCGCATAATCTCAACTGTACCTAAATACTTTAGTAACTATATACTGTATGTGGATGAAAATCCGGACGATTACTGGATTATTCGGCATTCTATTTCTAAAGTCGATCCAGACCATTTAATAAGCGGGGATATTATTAGTTTCATTCATCAAAATACAAGCCTACCCCTCTACAGTCATGATGTTCTAATGGTTAATGGAACTCAAAAGGTTTCTTGTAATGGAGATGGACATGAAGATAATAATATGGTACAAAATTTTTTAAATATTTTCACTCGGGCATTATAAGAAATGCCACTTGCTTACTACTTTATAAAAATAATATTTTTAGCGGTGTATCGAATTGATTGAATGATGCAAATTATTTTAAGGGGCATAGTATAAAAGAGTAATTCATTATGGCTTGAAATTTCTTGAAATTATATCTTTTTTAATTTCTAAATCAAAAGATCTTAAATATTTATTCCTAATATTTAAAAGACTTAATAATTGTTATTCACAAAAATATTTAAACAAAAGATTTTATCATTCCATACAATTTCTGATTCAATCTTTCAAAACCAAGTATTACTTCTACAATTTTATAAATCCAGATTCGTACCTTTAACAATATAAAAAAATTTAAAATAATGATCATCATATTTGAAATATATCAAAGAATTATAATTTCTGAACTTTTATTGATGAATTTTCATCCCCTAATTCAATACTTATAAAGTTATTGATTATTTTATTAACTTTCAATGTGTATTTAATATTATTAGTTAAAAAAGAATCGATACAATAAGAAAAATAATAAAGTAGCAAGTTTATACATTTTTAATCAAACCTTTTCTCTTGAAATGGAAAACTGGATTTATTATATTTCTTTCAAATACTTTGCTTCTAATAAATATAGTAGGCAACAATTTTATACAAACAATCTTGTTTCTGTAACACCTTATACAATTTCTTATACATTAATATTTAATTATAATAATGTTATACAATCCGATTATTTCTGATAATGCATATTTTTTCACTCATAATTATAAAGATTTTAATTCGTATTAAATAATAAACTTAATAATTGAATAAGAAGTTGTCACAAAACACTTTAATTTATCAATTAATAACTTCAAGATATAACATAGACATCTTTCAGCCATATCCAATTTAAAACTGAATTACAAGTCATTAATTCTAATATTAATATAATAAAAATTTTTCTTAATTAAAATATAATCTTAATCTACACTCAATAATTTCTTATTACTGTACTAATTCTAACAATATCTCGTTCGTTACTTAAGACATTAGGACAGATGCTTAATATAATAACAAGAAAGTATTAAAACTATACAACGTTTTTATATAAAAAAATAAAAAAATTTCTCTAGTTAAAATAATTTGTGACAGTGTCGGACCGTCTTGACTTTCTACAATCAATTATTTTTTTAATGATTTTAATTTACATAGTTACAATATAAAATTTAGCATGTCTTGTATTTATAAAGTAGAGCGAGGCACAAATGCCATATATAATATGGCGCTTAAGTAACAATCTCGCATCAAAGATTAACAAAGAAGATAAGTGTGGGAAATAACATATCAAAATGAATTGAGTAGTAATAGCATTTAATAAAAGTTAAATATTAGGTGGCATCAAACTGCTCGTACAATAATTATCTCGGATTTTAGCAAATGGCAAGACACTATTGAATCAAATTTAAATTTGAAGCTTACTTTTATTTAATAGATATTAGTCTTTAAAAATCCACGCAAAAATTTTTACTGATAATATTAAAATGGGTAATTATTTTCGAAGGTGGACCGGAAATTTTCTGGTGTGATCCTAAAATTTATATTACATATGTATTGTTTAAAAGCTGGGTCCAAAAAAAATCATATTTAGCATTTTTGTCGCCTTCAAAAATAATTACCCAAATTAATACTTTAATCAAAATTTAATAATACCTTGGTTTTTTTAAATTAATGAAATAATTAAAATAAATCCAAAAAATATTTATTTGTAATATTGTATAACTCATAAATAAATAATATAGATGAATTTATATGAACGTTTTTAAAATGTTTTTAAGCTTTTATAGTCGATTGATATAATTTTTAACGTTTAAAGTTTTTTCGCAATTATCATTCGATGCTATAATTATATAAATTAGAATCTATCAAAAAAGATGAAAATATGGTTAGTAAATTAAATAATGCTCATTTAAATAACAAATATTTACCTGTTGCATTAACATTAACCGATTCGTCATTTAATTGAGTGGCACCGGCATTCTTACTAACTGATTCGTTGTAAAGTTGAGCAATACTATAAGTATCAATATGTCTGCTTGTATAAGTGGAATCTTGATGTTTCTGCGATGTTGTAGGTAACTGTTTAACTATTTCATCCGCTTCCCAAAATTTATTGCATATTTCTACTTCAGATTCACTAAGCTCATAGGGCTGATCAAGATCCATTTCATTTTCATCAATTTCGTCGATTTCAATTTCATCTACTTTATCCATGAAACTATACCATTCTTCAAGTTGGTTATAAATGGTTTTAGCTGCAGGCCGTTTCTGTGGGTCCGAATCCATGCATTGCTTTGCGAGGGCAACGTAGAAATGCGGAGTTCCTGAAGCAATTTCTGGTCGTAATCCGCTGCAGATATTAATTGCAAGAAATTTATCGAATATACAACCATCAAAGGGTGGCATTCCGGTAGTCATTTCTGCCATGATAACACCAAAACTATATATATCTGATGCTTGTGTGTAATTTTCGCCTAGTAAAACTTCGGGTGCAATATAGGGCATAACTCCATAAATTCCTTTCTTAGTTTTAGAATCTTTGATTTTTTGTGATAACCCGAGATCTATAATATAGGATTTTGCTTTCTTAAGCCACGATACTTCTTTGTGTAATACGATATTTCCACTATGTAAATCGCAATGAATATACCCGGCTTCATGTATTTGAGTCAAATCTTTTGATATGTCTATCAACCGTGATAATTTATCTATCCACATAAATTCTTTAAAATAAGTTCTTAAAGAGTGACGAAGATTTCCATTATTTGCGTATTGAAAAACCATCATATACTGATTTTTAATTGTATCTTTGGTTAATCCATATACTTCGAGACTACTTCCCATCAGCCTACATTGCATATGATTTTTAAACTAATAAATAAATAAATAACAAAATTCATTTTAGTGTCTCATAAATAAGATAAATAAAAAATTAACCTATTTAAACTGACTTCTCTTAAAAAATCGGTCGGATTTTTCGATGAATTCGATAAAGTCTTAAGTGCAACTGTATATTTCTGTATACGTGACCGTACACACTTTCCGTTTTCATATAAAATCCTTCGTTTTCCATCTAACCAGGTCGCAGAATACACACATCCAAATCCTCCTCTTCCAACTTCCTTGACATCATTTAATCTATTAAAAGGAATCCACTCAGTTACTTTATCATATTCCGTGGCCTCAAATTGAAATTTTTTGATACAATTATTGATATCCATATTTCCACTCGTCCATCCTCTAATCGTTTTCCAAGGGTCACATGATTGACACCAAGCTCTTGATGTGTTGTAGCGTTTACAATTTGTACATTGTCCATAATTAAAATCTCTCTTTAAAACAGGCTCATTAATACTTGACTCACGTATTTCAAATTCTATCATATATTTACTAGTGTTTGTGGTTTGTCTTCTCTCGCATATATTAATTCTATTTTTATCTAGTTTGATGTAACTCTTAAACTTAAAAAATTATGGATTTTCGTAAGCAAGGTTTCAGTAGAAACAAGTAACATAATTATGTACCTACTTCTTTCAAAAATTCTATAGAGTATAATTGATGATCAGGCAAAACTTTAAGCAAAACCATGCAATATTCTTTGAGTATTTCGGGATAATCTATAAAAATTATATTTATTACGTTTTGAAACAGAGATAAAAATTATGAGAGAATTACCTCGTTTAACGTCTGACCAGGTTGTTGAAAATTCTAAATATTTCTCGCCAATATTCTGCATTCGAACAAGCTTATCACAAGGAATCCATTCAATTAGATTTTTATATTCTATGGATTCAAGCTTGAATTCTCCAATACAGAATCCATTTAATAATCCCTTATTTATTATATTTGGATTGCACGAGCCACACCAGGATTTTGAAATTTTACATTGATTACACAGTAAGCAATTTTCGTATTTTTCAGAACTGACCTCACTGACAATCATATATTGATTTATCTTTGGATAGTAACTTATTCCGTATATTTTATTTTGACACATGTAACTCTTGAACTTATACCGTAAAAAAAAATTAATTATTTTGCAATACAAATTAGCCGATATAAAATAATTTAGTTTACCTTTTTGAAACTCAAAAATTCATTGAGAATAACTGTACATGTTTCACGTGATTTTTCTTTATTTCTGAGTTTCCTCATTCCGTCTAACCAAATTGCCGTCAATACTGAATCGTCAATTGTTTGTACATTACACAATCTATCGAACGGAATCCACTCAATCATATTCTCATATTTAGTGACTTTAAGTTGAAATTCTTTAATACTATTATCGATTTCCTTATTTCCACTGGTCCATCCTTGAGTGGTTTTAAGAGAGTCACACGATCGACACCAAGCTTCTGAAGTATTATATCTCTCACATTGTGCACACTTTCCATATTCTCTGCGTCTCTTGCCAAAAAAATCTTCAAATACGATCATATATTGACTGGTTTTTGTATCCTGCGTTACTCCATATATTTTATAATCATATGATTCCATATAATTGTCAAGCTTAATAAATATACATAAAAGTTAGTATATCGTGTTACCAAAAAAAAAAAATCATAAAATAAATATACAATGGACCTTCTTTATAAATTTAAATGTATTCATTTGAGAATCACCAAATTTCTTAAGTTCGACTGTATAAGATGATTTACGTAACTGCGTATCATTTTCAACCTTTCGAATTCCATCTAACCATTCTGCTCGTAATTTTGAATCTTCTATTTTGCGCAAGTTAAATAGCCTATTAAATGGAATCCATTCAACTACATTCTCATATTTAGTAGTTTTAAGTTGAAATTCTTTAATGAATTTATCGATATTATTATTTCCACTAGTCCATCCCTGAGTAGTTTTAACGGGATCACACGACTGGCACCATGCCTCTGAAGTATTATATCTATTGCATAGTGCACATATTCCATATTTATTATCCCTTGTATAAGAGAATTTGTCAATTACAATCATATATTTACTGGTTGTTGTATCCTGTGTTATTCCGTATGGCCGCGTATAATTGCCAAGCTTATAAAACAAGCTTAAAAATTAGTGCATCATGTTATTAAAAAAAATAATAAAATAAACATATAACTTACCTTCTTTATAAGTCCTAATGTGTTCATTTGAGAATCACTTATTATTATTTCAAGTTCGACTGTATGAGATGATGTTCTTGACTGTGTAACATTTTCAACCTTTCGAATTCCATCTAACCATTCTGCTTGTAATATTGAATATCCTATTTTACGCAAGTTAGATAGCTTATTAAATGGAATCCATTCGATTACATTCTCATATTTAGTAGCTTTAAGTTGATATTCTTTGATGCATTCATCGATATTGTTATTTCCACTAGTCCATCCTTGAGTGGCTTTAAAAGGATCGCACGATTGACACCAAGCTTTTGAAGTATTATATCTCTCGCATTGTGCACAGTTTCCATAAAACCAATACCTTATGGACTCGAAACTATCAAATACAATCATATATTGACTGGTTTTTGTATCCTGTGTTAATCCGTATATTTTATAATTATTTGATTGCATATAATTGTCAAGCTTATAAAATAAACACGAAAATTAGTGTATCGTGTTACCAAAAAAAAAATAATAATCCCAAAATAAATATACGCACAACTTACTTTCTTTAAAAGCTCTGACGTACCCATTTGAGAATCATCAAATTTCTCAAGTTCGACTGGGCATGATAATGTACGTGACTGTGTAACATTTTCAACCTTTCGAATTCCGTCTAACCATTCTGCTCGTAATTTTGAATCTCCTATTTTACGCAAGTTAGATAGTCTATTAAATGGAATCCATTCAATTATATCTTCATATTTAGTAGCTTTAAGTTGATATTCTTTGATGCATTCGTCGATATTATTATTTCCATTAGTCCATCCCTGAGTGGTTTTGTAAGGATCACACGACTGACACCAAGCTTCTGAAGTATTATATCTGTCACATTCTGCACATTTTTCATAAAAATGATACCTCGTGGAACTGAAACTATCAAATGCAATCATATATTGACTGGTTTTTGTATCTTGCGTTATTCCGTATATTTTATAATTATCTGATTGCATATAACTTTTAAACTTATAAAATAAACATAAATTAGTTTGTGTTTCTAAAAAAAAAAATCACAAAATAAATATATAACTTACTTTTTTCATAAGTTCTAATGTATCTACTTGAGAATCATCAAAATTTTCAAGTTCGACTGTATAAGATAATATACGTGACTTTTCATTATATTCATCAACCATTCGAATTCCATCTAACCACTTTGCTAATAATTTTGAATCTCCTATTTTACGCAAGTTAGATAGCCTATCAAATGGAATCCATTCAATTACGTTTTCATATTTGGTAGTTTTAAGCTGAAAATTTTTAATGAAATCATCAATATTATTTTTTCCACTAGTCCATCCCTGAGTGGTTTTGTAAGGATCACATGACTGACACCAAGCTTTTGAAGTATTATATCTTTCACACTGCGCACACTTTTCATATTCACTGCATCTCTCATAACCAAAGTCTTCAAATACAATCATATACTTTTCTGTTTTTGTATCCTGTGTTATTCCGTATACTTTATAATTCTTTGATTGTATATAATTTTTAAACTTATAAATAAATCACAAAAATTAGTGTATCGTGTTGCTTAAAAAAAAATTGTAATTAAATGTACTTACTTTTTTTATAAGACCTGATTCATCCAGTTGAGAATCATCAAATTTCTCAAGTTCGACTGTATAAGATAATATACGTGAATTTTCATTATATTCATCAACCTTTCGAATTCCATCTAACCACTTTGCTAATAATTTTGAATCTCCTATTTTACGCAAGTTAGATAGCCTATTAAATGGAATCCATTCAATTACATTCTCATATTTGGTAGCCTTAAGTTGATATTTTTTGATGCATTCATCGATATTATCATTTCCACTAGTCCATCCCTGAGTGGCTTTAAAAGGATCACACGACTGACACCAAGCTTCTGAAGTATTATATCTCTCACACTGCGCACACTTTTCATATTCACTGCATCTCTTATAAACAAAGTCTTCGAATACAATCATATATTTTTTGGTTTTTGTATCCTGTGTTATTCCGTATACTTTATAATTATTCGATTGTATATAATTGTTAAACTTATACATAAATCATAAAAATTAGTATATCGTGTTACTTAAAAAAAAATTATAAAATTAATATACAACATACCTTTTTTATAAGATCCAATACATCTGTTTGAGAATCATCAAATTTCTCGAGTTCGACTGTATAAGATAGTATACGCGACTGTGTATTATTTTTTACTTTTCTAATTCCATCTAACCATTTTGCTAATAATTTTGAGTCTCCTATTTTACTCAAGTTAGATAGCCTATTAAATGGAATCCACTCAATTACATTCTCATATTTGGTAGCATTAAGTTGATATTTTTTGATGCATTCATCGATATTATAATTTCCACTAGTCCATCCCTGAGTGGTTTTAAAAGGATCACATGACTGACACCAAGCTTCTGAAGTATTATATCTCTCACACTGCGCACACTTTTCATATTCACTGCATCTCTTATAAACAAAGTCTTCGAATACAATCATATATTTTTTGGTTTTTGTATCCTGTGTTATTCCGTATACTTTATAATTATTCGATTGTATATAAGTGTTAAACTTATACACAAATTATAAAAATTAGTATATCGTGTTACTTAAAAAAAAATTATAAAATTAATATACAACATACTTTTTTTATAAGATCTAATACATCTGTTTGAGAATCATCAAATTTTTCGAGTTCGACTGTATAAGATAGTGTACGCGACTGTGTATTATTTTTTACTTTTCTAATTCCATCTAACCACTTTGCTAATAATTTTGAATCTCCTATTTTACGCAAGTTAGATAGCCTATTAAATGGAATCCATTCAACTACGTTTTCGTATTCGGTAGTTATAAGTTGATGTTCTTTGATGCATTTATCAATATTATTATTTCCACTAGTCCATCCGTGAGTAGTTTTAAAGGGATCGCACGACTGGCACCAGGAAAAAGAAGTATTATGTCTCTCACATTGCGCACACTTTCCATATACACTGTGTCTATTATAAAGAAAATCTTCAAATACAATCATATATTGATTAGTTTTTGTACCTTGTGTTATTCCATATACCTTGTAATTATTTGATTGCATATAATTTTTAACCTTATAAAATGAACATAAAAATTAGTGTATCATGTTACTTAAAAAAAATTATAAAATAAACATACAACATACTTTTTTTATAAGATCTAATACATCTGTTTGAGAATCATCCAATTTCTCAAGTTTGACTGTATAAGATAGTGTACGCGACTGTGTATTATTTTTTACTTTTCTAATTCCATCTAACCACTTTGCTAATAATTTTGAATCTCCTATTTTACGCAAGTTAGATAGCCTATTAAATGGAATCCATTCAACTACATCCTCATATTTAGTAGCTTTAAGTTGAAATTCTTTAATGAATTTATCGATATTATTATTTCCACTAGTCCATCCCAGAGTAGTTTTAACGGGATCACACGACTGGCACCAAGCTTCTGAAGTATTATACCGATTGCAATGTGTACAGTTTCCATACTTTAAAATTTAAGTTAGAAATTAGCAAATTATTAGGCTACAGATTAATTACATTCCTGTATCAAGTTTACGCACAACGCTCGTAAAATCCATGCTTTGAGAAGCAGAGATTTATTACCAAAAATAAATGACAGGGTGGTGGTTCTCCTTACCTCGCTTGTGCGACACCCATTAGTATTGTACATCCGCTTGTGCGACACCCATTAGTATTGTACACTCGCTTGTGTGACACCCATTAGTATTGTACATCCACTTGTGCGTCACTTATGCAGGCCGGATCATGAGAATTAATCGCGTGACTCTATACCGATTGTCACCTTGTAAAAAAAAATTTGTAAAAATCGTCGCGAAATGTTAAAGCTTTGTGAAACTGACAATTGAATATAATATATGTTATAGTTATAATATAATTGTATAGAATGTCTTGTAATAAAAATTTAATTATTATAGGTCAATATTAAAATAAAAAAATTAGAAATTTTATTTATTTTTATAAAATATTTTCTAAAAATATTATATAAAAATAATTATAGCATTATTTCATTTGGATTGATATTGTTAAATATTTCATCATTATCCATCTCTTAAACATCAATAATACATTCTGGCCAAAAGTTTAGAATCTACCTAATGATTTATTGTACATAAATTTATTTTTCTACTGTCATATAACTTATTAAAAAAAATTATATTTATTTTGTATCATCAAAATCAACATCAATAGTTATTTATTTTGTATCATCAAAATCAACATCAATTGTTATTTATTTTGTATCATCAAAATCAACATCAATAGTTATTTATTTTCTTTATTGTGTTCTCTTACTATTTCTTTGAAATGGTCAAAAAAAAGAGCTAACAGATTTCAAGTATGGCATAATTATTGGTTTTTGTAAAGTTGTTGATTTGAATAGGCAATATAAAAAAAAACCGGACATAGTAAGATCAAATTTACAACATTATTATAAATTTCATAAATCCAATTTTATTTTTATTGCTTGAAGAAGTAAATACCAAAAAATAACTCATTATAACAAGTGGTATCTTGAAATAACAACAATAATAAATCATAATGAATTTATAAAATATACAGTATATATAGAATTTTTGTAAAATCATCAAAAAATAAAATAAATTAAAAAACCATTAGACTATACATGTTAATGAAATTCATAAATCCTTGATACAATTGATACAATTATTTGCACAATTAATTTATTCACAATTAAAACATATAGATAATCAATGTATGACACAATTATTTTTGAGAATTTTGAAAATATAAACAATAGCAAATAATTTAAATCACATGTAATATATTAGATATACCCTAAAAAAAACTCTTTCCCGATAAGCAGTGGCGCAGTAAGAAATTACCAAAAAAGGCAAGCAGTGAAAATAGACAGAAGACAAATGACAGCAACAACTTCAAGCAGGTGAAGAGGCAAAGAAAGAAAGGTTATAAGCTTTACAAGAGATGCAAGAGTTCTGGCAACAAGTATCAGTAAAAAAGCCACCACAAGACAACAGAGGGGAAGTAAGGAAAGAGTAACTTTTGAGACAAGCAGAAAAAGTGCAAGTACAGGTGACATAAAAGAAAAACACAAAATGGAGGAAATGGAAGAAGAGGAAAAACAGCAGGAGCCACTCATGGAGCAGCAACAAGGTAAGCAAAAAGCAAGTAGCAGACAAGATGTAGAAATGAAACAAGAAGAAACAAAAAAGAGAAACAGCAAGGCACAAGATATTAAAGACAAATCAGCAGATGAATGCAAGGCAGTAAAGAAGGGCCTGAATGAATCAGAACAAGGGGTTAACTACCAAGGAAAAGTCACTAGAAAACCAAGGCACATTGAAAAATAGAAATCCCAATAGACTTGAAGTTAGCAGGATTTGCAGAAATAGTAGAAAAAGAATACTACCGCTTCAACTCCTTCTTGGGAGTCACAGTCGTGAGAGAATTCAACAGACAAAATAAAATTATTGCCACATTTGGTAATCCCATAGACATGTAACAGACATGTGAGATTAACTTTGGAGATGAATCAAATAGAAAATATTTGATTTCCATAGAACAAGTTTTACAACCATGAGATTTGGAGAAAAAAGTAATTATCAGAGACATACTATTAGCGGCTAGTGAAAGAGTGGTAAAAACCCTTTTGAGGAAGTTTGGAGAAATTGAAAGCATACAATTTAAGACAATAGAAATGTGGCAAATAGCAATAGTAACTTTTCAGAATGAATAAGTAACAAAAATTCTTGCAGAACAATAGTCAATCCCATTTGGAAAAGAGCAACTGAGAATCCTTCCAGTAGCAGAAGAAAAAGAAGAACTAAAAAGAAGATCTGAATTTGTACTAAAGCTGGCAAACTTGCCAGCAGGCATGACAGTATATGATTTGGAAGAGATTGGCAAAAAAGTAATGAGAAAAACGATATATATACCTAGGATCACTAATTACTTTAAGAAAAGATTTGCATATATTGCAATTGAAATAGAAGAGAATAGGCAATAAGCATTGGGTAAAGAATTCCAATTCGAGAGAACAAACATAAAATTGGTACATAAGCACGAGAGACTGTACTACAAATATGGACAAGATGGACACATAACATATCAATTTGAAAAAGTAAAGATCCATTATTATAGAAAAAGAGCACAAGCAAGATTCATAGCAGTGCAATCAAGGTTCAGGAAAGGGCCAGAAGGTAATGCACCAATCACTTTTGCGAAAGTAATGTGCAAGCACAGTAGAACAAGATCAGTCACTAGATATGAGAAAACAAGCAACAGAGAGACAATGGAAACAAGATTGACAAGACTGAAGAAAATGATAACAAGAATAAAAAAGTACATTGAGAATTTGTGCACCGAATTGAGAATCGAGAAGACTCCGGAGGAGCAAGAGAAGACAAATAGGATAAAAAGTGAAGAAAGCAAATTACTATATAGGCAGAAGAAAAAACAATAGCAAAAATAACAGCAAAAAACAGATAAACAATACCAAGTGAACAGTAGAATAATTGAAGAAAGACAACTGAAAATGGAGACCCAAATGGATAGTTTAGTTCAGAAAGTAAGTAAATTAATAGAACAAGGACAGAACAACATAACAAGAATACAGAAGGCTCAACAATAAACCCAACCAAATCGAACAATGATAAGTAAGAACAACATAGCAAGAACAATAACCAACAAAAAACAAAAAAGAATATATAAAAAGATCAGAATGAATAATACACTAGTAAAGATGGCAACAATTAATGTAAATAGATTGAACAAGGCAAGTAAACAACAAAATATAAAATTGCTAATAGAGGATGAACAGATTAGGATAATAGGAATAGCAGACACAAAATTTAAAGAAAATATATGAAACAGAATAATAGGCACAACAACACTCAAAGCAATATGGGTACCAACAAGAGAGCAAGCAGAGGGAATAGGCATGATTAAAGATAGGTCCCTAAATTAAAGATGAAGACATAATTCAAATGTCCCTCACTATTAAAAAAGTTTTTTTTTAAATATAAGGTTAAAAAAAAACTACCTATAAAGGTTTTTTGCAATTTAGAACACTTGATTCAAGTGTTTTTTGAATTATGTTTCTATTAAAGTAATGAATAAATAATTATGTCTCTTCAAAGGAAATATAATTAATATGTGAAATTTTATATACTAAATAGTTTAGGAACCCATCCTTGAGCATGATCATAAAAAGAGAGTGACTAAAGCATACCACTCAAATAACTAAATGGGAAAATAGAATTCTAGCAATTGAGTTTACATTTAAAGAAAGAAGAAAGATGGGAGTCATGCAAATATACATACCATCACAGCAAGGTATGAAGAGAGATAATACAATAAACAAGGTGAAGAGATATTAAACAAGTGACAGATACAACAATTCATAACATCAGTGGTAATGGGAAATATAAACACAACTATAAATGACAATATGGATTAGACAGGAACAAGAGAAGTAAAAACAAAAAAGAAATAGATACATGTAATAGAAGAAATTGACCTAATAGACACCTATAGATACCAGAACAGAAACAAGCAAAAATATATATAGAAGAGAGAAACAAAAAACAGAATTGATATGATATGGATAACTGAGAAAATAAAAGAGCTATGCAAAAAGGCATACATAATAGACATAAGAGAGGAAGTAAAAACAGATCACAAAATGGTGGTGGCAGAAGTAGACCTGGGAGTTATAACAAAAGATATAAAAAAAATGAGAATGTCAAGTATTAGGACAGTATTTGATTATGGCTATACTAATACACAACAATGGGAAAAATGAAAGAAAGCGATAGAAGTACAAAGAAGAGAGGACAACGCATGTGGAATGAAAAATAAAAAAGAAAGTAATAAATTGATTAAAGACAAATGGAATAATCTGCAAGAACAATAACTTAGAGCAGGAATTCAAGAGCTTCCAAAGAAAGAGATAATATCAAGTATACAAGAAAAGACAAGAAAAATCAAATTAATGCAATTTACAGTCTTTTGTAAGATCAATAAAATAATAAGATGAGAAGAAAAAATCAAGAGAGAAAGAAACAAGAAGAGCTTAGAAATACAGAAAGAGGACATGCGACAAATCAACAAATGGATAGACCATTTGCTACACAACAAAATTATTATAAAGAAGTATAGAGGACTGAATGAAATAGAGGAATGGATAGAAGAGATAAAGCAGGCATGATGATTAATTAGAAAGGTATATGAGATACAAGCAAAGCAAGCAAAAAACAAATAGATCATGGAAGCAATAGAACAAAGAGTGGAAAAATAGAAACAAGAAGGCAAGAGAAAGAACATTATAAGCAGAATACTAGCAAAAGATTCATACAAAGAACAAATGGACAGAATCTGGCAGCCAATGACAAATGAAACGATGACAGAATCAGAGGAAGTCAAAAAGGGAGTATTGCATTTCTTCAAAAACAATAGTAGGAAGAGACGATGGTTACTGGAGAAATATAAAGAAAAATAGTGGAAAGAGTATAAAGAAACCCAAGGGAAAGCAATAACCAATGAAGATAAAAAGCAACAGATGAAAGAAATAACATAAGAAGAATTGCTGGAAGTAATTCAAGCATGTAGCAACGGAAAGGCACCCAGAGCATCAGAAATAAGTTATGAGATGTTTAAACACTGTAGCAAACAGAAACTAGAGAATGTAAGAGAAATACTAAATCAAATAATGGAAGAAGGCCAAGTACCATCAGCATGGAAACACATAAGGGTGTATCCAATTCCAAAAATATAGAACTGGCAGAAACAGATGGACAAGCTTAAACTAATAGCTTTGATTGAGACGGGCAGACAAATATTTATGAAAATTCTAACTAGAAGAATAAACAAGTGCTTAACAAGAAGACAAGTGCTTAAAACAATAATTGGGCTGGAACAACAGGAGGAACCACAACAAAGTCCAGATTGGTGCTAAATAATTTGCTAGAAGACACAAAGGAAAAGAATAAGGAAGTATGGATATTGTTGCAAAGTACAAAGAAAGCTTTTGATTCGATAGAAACAGATAGCATTAGAGCAGCTTTGAAGAAAATAGATATATCAAGGCCAATTATCAAACTGTTAATAAAAATGAGGAGAAATAGAACAGCAGATGTTATTACAGCATAGGAAACAATAGAAAAATATGAGGTAAAGAATGGATTGAATCAGGGGATCCTATATCACCCTTGCTATGAAAAATCTTTTATAACCTATTAATAAGTAAGATCAATAAGATGGAAGAGAGATACAAGATGTCAGGAGAAAGAATAACAAATTTTGAAACAGGAGAGCAGCAGATAAAGCAGCTGAAAATAAACAACCTGATATATATGGATGACACAACCTGGATAGCAAAGAATAGCAAGGATATAAATAAAATACTTAGTATTGCAGAAGAGTTCTATTGGATTAATGATATTCAGGTGAATAAAGACAAGACAAAACTGGTAATAGCAAATAAAAAGACATGAACAAAAAGAGAAGAAATTATATTAATGAGAACAAAAATAAAAGCAAATAAAGAAACAAAAGCAGAACGGTTTCTGGAATTGTGAATCCAGGGAAAAAAAGGAAGGGCAACACAAACGAGAAAGACAGAAGAAATGATGATATATAATCTAAGGACATTGAGCCACAAGAGATTAACTCCAAAAATAATACAATACCTAATCAACGCAGTCATAACTCTAGCAATAGACTACATGATTATGGATATGAATATAGGAGAGGAGAAAATAAAGAAATAGCAGAAGAAAATAGATGACTGCTTCAAGAGTCAGTATAAATTTGTAAGAACTATATCAAAAGCGTACTGAGAATAAAGCAACTGGCGAACATAGCAGATCTGAAGAAAAAAGTTATACAAAACAGAATAAGAAGTATAGAGACTATTATAGAGAACTATAACATATTGGGAGCAACAACAGAAATAAGAATTATGCAGTTGCAAAAAGACTCGTAGTCAGTAAAAAAAGTAATTGAGAATGAGAAATATCTGGAGACAAAAAGTAAACATAGTGTGCTAGTCAGCATGCTACTTGCATGCAAAAAAGCAGAGTTTGGGATCAAAAAGGAAGCATGGAATCAAAGAATAGAAACACAGAGAGGGAAAATAGCAATAGAAAAAATATGGAGGAAAGAAGAATACCTTAAAGAAAAAAGTAAGATGAGGAAATGAAAGACACTGTATATAAATCAGATGATAGCATAGAGATGGCGAGACAATTCTGGATTGAAAATACATAAACCCTGGTCAAGAAAAAAAGAGAAGAGCACCTAAATAGTACATAACAAAAGAGCTCTGGAAAAGGAAAAAGGATGAAATGATTAAAAAGGAAAGAGAGAAAATAGTACAAATAACAATGCCAAGATTAAACAAGTATGGGGATATGAAAAGAATAAAATGGATAGCATTTTAGAAGGGTAAAGAAACAATTATAGGCAAAAAGAGGAAAAGAATAGATAAAGAGAGATTAATAATGGAGCACTATGTAGAAGAGGGAGAAAACAAAGAGATCAAGAAGTGTAAAGGATGTGACAAAGATGAGGAGAAAAGAGAAAACATATATATATGTCAGAAAAACATACAAGGAACCTGAAGCCTGGTAATTAAGAAAGTAAAAATAAGAGATAATGATCAGAAGGAGAGAATAGGCTATATAAGAACACAACTGGAAACAGCAGCAGATATACCAACCACAGAAAGAGAAAGGAATAAGACAAGGAAGGCAAAAGAGAAAAGTAAAGAAATAGTGATACTAATAATGGATGCAGCATAAGATAAACAAACAAAAATTGGATATGGGGCATGGATGATAAAAATGAAAGAAAAAGAAATAACAGGCATCCAGAAAAAACCAACAAAAAGTTCAATGCAAATAGAAATAAAAACAATTATAAGGGAGCTAGACAACATAGGAACATCAAAGGAAATAAGAATATATAATATGCAGAGACAGCGGTTAAATATATTAACGAGGATCCAACAACCTAAATGAACTCAAGGATTCCTTTTACCCCCATCCACAAGCAATTCCACAAGTCACCATTACCCCTAATGCTCAACACAACCCACACACTACCACCCATATCTTCTCTAACAACAATAATGATCTGATTGTTCTAAATCCCAA
>CAJVPV010000134.1:0-27892 GCA_910591835.1 Acaulospora morrowiae
CCAACAACCCGTCTCTTTAGCCCACAACTTAAATTCTCAACCTCAGTCTTAAATCCCAAGTCCTTGCAAACACTCAATAATTTTACAGAACACCAGATGAACTTTAAGCTGAAAAAGAGTGACAGAGAGCATGCCATTAGAGAAGTTATCAAAAACACAATGAATTACGACCTACATCTTCCCTGGACTAAAGTAAACATTATTGCAGATAAGTCCTCTCAAACCTTCGACATCCAAAAAACCGAAACACCCAGACCCCCACCAAACATATCTGCACCCACAGAGGAAATGATTGATGACAATAGCATGCAACTCGATTGTGGCAATGAAACAATAGATGCACCTACCCCTGAGTGTAATGACAATCAAACCAGCCTCCAAGCAGACACGAGCATCACCTCACAGGTACATGCAGATTACTCCACCAATAAATCACAGCGCATCATCCCATAGAATACACAAATAACCCATACTAACATGGAAATTGATGAGCATTCTTCTTCCAACCAATCAGAAGACACTATTGAATTATCCTCCACCTTATGGACCGATGAAACAAACCAATATCTCGAAGTAAACAGTAACAATCCCTCTAACAATGCAGCTGATATCAGAAGTACCCTGAAAGTAAATGAACAAGACAAGATCTTAGAACTGTGCAATGAGATCAACCAATGCGACAGAACTGCCAAGTTCATAGTAGAACTTTTTAACAAAATCAAAAATCAACCAACTGGCATACCAAGAACATCACTTAAAGAAGTCTTTTCCAAAATTAAGTACAGGGACCGTGATTTCTTTAGAACCTTTGCAAAGGACGAGCTAATAAAAGGACAACACCAATGAGAGTATGAAAAAATAGAAAAAGAATTCCATAATAATTATCTTAAAACAAACAACCTGGGTTACATTACCAGAACCATCAGGAAAAAAATCAGAATAATCATCAACAAGGCTCTCTTTATAGCATACCTTAGGTCTACAGATCTGACTCTCCTTAAATACTGGCAAGTTGCTCAACTCCTAAAATACAGCTTTAACTTCTTTATGAATCCTAGCTTAGAAAAAATCGACTACAACGAAATTTATGAAACCTGTGAAAAAATGATTTAAAAAAACCTTCCCAATCTTCCAGATAACCCAAATAACATCCCCAAAGCAATAAAAGTTCGACTTTCAAAAGCCATATCAATCAACTCCACAAAAGACACAAGTGAGGTTGCAGAGAGCCTCAGAGCCTTTTATAACTTTGAACTTCTTCCAACAACATATTTCATCAAAAAACCTGATTTATCTTTTGATCCAAGTGTCTTAGCACCAATGGGAAAACACAAATTCCCACTCACAGAAAGAGAAGAATTATTAGATCTCAAAATATGTGTAGAAAAACTCAAAGAAGATTACTATGTGCCTGGCAAACTGCCCGACACATATTTCAACCTTCCTCAACCAAAACTAACTCTTTCTCCCTCCTATAGGGACCTATCTCTTTATTTAGCTAGACAATTCCCAGTAAACAATAGCATCAAAAACTTCAAAAAAAGAGTCAATCTCCTAAGAAACAACAACTATGCAGTTAAACAGCTACCACTTGACTATATAAAGGTGAAACGCCCTCTCTCTCCTTCCCATTGGTATAGCAAAAACAATGCCATCCTCCTGCCTATTACCACACAAGACGAAGCAGACGAAATCATCAAGGATCTCAAAACAAAGTTCTTTGTAAAACTTCTACTGGAACCTGAATGGATTAATAATAACCTAACACAATCTGACAAGCCAAAGCTTCCTGCTGATCTAAGCACAGTAGAATTAGAACTTGATATCAACAAAGAACAACTTAATAGAAACTCTCCCAACTTCAAACAAACAATCACCAAAATCAAAAACTATTACACAGGACCAATTCCAAGGGAATGGATTACACTCCTTTTATCAATACTTTCTAGTATGAGCGAAACAAACAAAATCCTAGCAGACAAAAACATCTAACTATCTGTACCACTATTGGATGACCCCCAACTTAATGAAAAGATCAAAACTCTCAATGCTCATTTCCACTTTTATAAATTATTACAAGACTTCATCACTGAACCTGAGTCACCTGAGCCAAAGTTGACTCTTCTCCCAACACTTTTTTAATTATAACAGAATCGTCCAACTCAAATTACTCTTTAGAAAACACCATATCTAACAACCAAACCATAAACAACAATCGAACCAGACACAACCACCAAACTTCATCTCCACCTCACCCCCGCCATACAAAAAATCTTATTTCAATTTCAATACTCAATGTCCAGGGCCTCAACTCACTAATGAAAGAAGCATCCTTTGCTGCTCGCAAACCAAAATCACAAAACACAATCCACTACCAAAAAAAATAAACAACATAACCATTATTACAAGCCTTCCAAGCAAACCAGTATCCAACGGCTCTGCAATACTCCTAACCAAACCTCACACTAATCACATTTTCAAAACCTTCACAACTAATGAGTTCTGGTGCGCAGGCCATTTCAAATTCAAGCCAAAGGTCGACATAATAATTATTTCCTGCTATTTACCCCATGATATTGATCAGTGCAAAAAGGTAACAAAGTCCCTCAAGAACTTTATCAAAGAGCACAACAAAAAACATCTAGTCCTTGCTGGCAATTTCAACTCATATCCCACTTTCGCTTCTCACATCAATGCCTAGACCCTTCTTTACAAAAGACAAATATACAGATTCCTTCACAAGTTCACTGACATTGCTAAAGTCACAAACAAAGAGTCTCTTTATACATACTTCACTGCCACCAGTGCATTGAGAATCGATCAGATCTGGCTTTCTAACAACTTAGCCAGCAAAATACTAAGTTACAAGGTCCACAGCCAAGATCACATTATTACCAACCACAAACAAGTTACCACAATATTAGATTGGTTCGAGTACAAACCTAATAGAATTTCCTTTAACACCAGAACATACAACTTCAACAAAGCATCACCTGAAAATATCAATACCTTCCAAGAGGATATCAACATCAAATGCTCACTACTAGATTCACTCTCATGGGAGCAACTTAACAGTATTATCGCAAAAGTCATGGAGGATAACATCCCAAAAAGAGACTAGGCCATTTCAACACAATGCCCAGATTCTACAAAACCTTATTAAAACGCAATCAAAGTCATCAAAAAAGCCATCAACAGAAGCAAATCCAACAGCCCTATCGACAAACTACCACCAATCGCTAACAGCATTCACAAAAGGATCTCAAATAGACCACCACACCTTAAAAGTCTGAAAAAACTGATGAAAATACTTATCAGAAAGAAAATTGCAAAAACTAATGAGATAATACTACAAGAAATTCAAAAAAGTTATGAATCAAACTATATGAGGTTTTGGTCTAAACCAAAAAGCGTACTCAAAAAAGCACTAGGTAACCTAAAGCCCTCTCTCGACCTGTCCATACTACAAAAAGATGACAACCAACTTCATGACGATCCAGACAAGCTTACTGAAACAATCTCCAACCACTTCAAAAAAATATTGAAACCAAGCCTCTTCAACCTTGACACATATTGGGCCAACGAGTACCTTCCCATCAAACGTATTTCAAACAACATCTTTGACAGTTTGACTTCTGAAATAAGCCTCCAAGAAATTGACAACACCTTACACGACCTACCTAAACGTAAAGCCCCAGGATTATCCCTCATTCCCTATGAAGCTTGATCTCTACTCGGCACTTCAGCTAGAAACCATTTAAAATTACTCTTCAACAAAGTATTAAGCTCAAACACAGTTCCCAGATTTTGGAAACAATCAGCTATTACTCTTCTCCCAAAGAAAATTATCTGGTCACATGATCTCACAGATACACACCCGATTTCTCTAATCGAAACCAGCAGAAAAATCTTCACCAAAATTCTAAACAACAGACTGTCACAAACTATCATGAGTAATAATATTCTTTCAAGATTCAATTTCGCAGGCCTTAAAAACAAGAGTACTACAGAGCCCATCGCCATTATCACCTCAGAAATTAACACAGCCAACAATAACAACAAAGAAATTTGGGTCGCCTCCTTTGACATCTCCAAAGCATTCGACTCTGTCAACCTGTCCAGCCTCCACCAAGCCCTCAAATGCATCAAACTCTCATAAAAATTTATCTCAATCATACTAGACCTACTTAACAACAAAGAACTCAAAATTATAACCTACTACAGTCTAACCAATCCAATAACAGTAAGCAAAGAACTTGACCAAGGAGAAACACTTGCACCACTCTTATGGACAAACTTCTACAATCCCATGGTCATCAAAATTTCAAGAGAACACCAGCCAACCACAAAAATTCTAGCATACATGGATGATGTGACCCTTTCAAGCCATAGTATGATATCTCTCCAAGCTGCAACGAACATTTTCTGCTCCTTTTTATCTCTCAACTCTATCAAATGCAACAAAAACAAAACAGACCTTATTACTAACCTCAGTACAAAAAGTCCAAACAGGAAACAGTGCTTACTCATTAAAAATGAACAAATATTTCCTAAACACTATAGTGATTGCATCAAGTACCTTGAAATTTATCTTTCAGGCAAACCAACCATGCGATCCACCAAAGCAAAACTTTGTGAAAAAATCTGTGACTTCTCAAATGCCATAGCTTTTTAAAAAGGCTGGAATGGCCACATCACCCAGCAAGTATCACACTGGATCATACCAGCCCAACTTGATTATGCAATAAATGCCACAATCCCATCAGACAACAATATCGATCTCCTGCAAACGAAAAGGAACAAGCCCATTAAAACTAAATTAGGTGTTGAGCGTATTATTTCTAACAAAATTTCTCACTCACAGGCAGGCCTCAGCATTATCAAACTTCAAAATCGCAGAGACCTTACAGCCATAAAGACTCTAATCATTAAATTAACCAACCCCATCATACAACCCTCAACCATCAAAGAAATCCAATCCATTCAAGCTTTGCATGACATCTGGTGCTACCCAATATGTCAATCTCACTATTTCTTTGATTCTTGGCTTACTATAGCAGCCACCCTTGCAAAAAGATATGAAATTCGAATTTGTCCCTTCCCATGTCCCCTCAACATCCAACATAATGAACACTCCATTGGCTTGACTGCCAAACTCAATAAACTAACTGCCCTCCATCTCTCAAACTCCAACATCAAAACTATCCACAATACATATGCCTATAACAAAGGCTATAAACTCACCTGGGATGAGCTACATACTCACAGAGGCTTTATAACCCCTGGTTCTACCCCATCATGGTTTACCAATATCCCAGCTCTTTTCAACACTATCACTGGTGACACTTCATTCCTTCCTAATCCAAAAAGAAAATTCTGGGCCTACTTTGGACAATGAAACTATCAACTTAATCATAACCAGAACAAATGCACTTCCGGTAATCTCAATAAAAGACCAACATTACACAATTGATGACCAAAAAAGAATTCATAAATGTTCCTGTCTAATCCAGCCATGCCTCAAGAAAAAAAACATTAATACTCTCAAATCAACCTGGACCACCAAACGACTCAACATTCCATACCTTCTCAATAATCTAAATGAACTCAAGGATTCCTTTCACCCCACTTCTCAACCAACTCCACAAATTATCATACCTCTCAATATCCAACATGACTCTCTGACCATCACCCATATCTTTCCTAACAATAACAAAAATTTAATCATATTAAATAACAACACTACAACATGCTATGCAACAAATACAAACTTCTGGCCTACTTTCTGATCAACACTTAATCAAATCACAAATGACATTTCCCAATCGTCTACCTTATACATATATCTAAACACCACTCCTGATCTTTCAATGCCTGAATATATAAACAGACAAATCAAAATTCCATACAGCCACCTCATCAACAATTTTAACAATTTCACCAAATCAAAAAACCTAACTATTCACTGGCTAAAACCCAAAAACAAATAGCCTCCACCACACAACACCACTTCAACAATGTTGATACCCCCTTAATTCACTCTTCAATACATACAACATCACCATTAATTAACAACAAACATGCCACCAGCATAGTCCATTGGATAAAATTCGTCAACTTTTACACAAACTTATTTAACACCCTTTTAATTCATACGTCAATCTTCAAGCCCACAACATTTGCTGATCTCGAAACCATTGTAAAAGCTAACAAAAAACTAAAAAAAACCTGACCAACTCAAATACAGAGCCCTATTCACTTTCAAAACCAAAATCATTGCCAACCAGCTACCCACCAGATCAAAGATAAACAAAAGATACCTTAGTCTATACACTGATAACCTATGCCCCAGGTGCGAAGCCTTTACCAAGGACGTTCCACACATCTTCTCATGCTTATACAACTGTCCTCTTATTAACAAGAAAAAGCCCAAGCTACAAAAACTCATCTCGAGTCCAATAATGAAAATCTAATAACAGCGAATCCAAGGAACATGCTCAATCCAACAAGCCAGGACCTACTTCTTCTTGTCACATGTAATTACCAACCTAATTTCAATCACATTCAAAAAAAAAGAGAGGAAATTTTCAACTATGCACTGAAAATTCTTTACAAAGTCTGGAAATAACGATCTGCAACCTCAACAACTTCACCATCCTCAGAAATAAAATGAAAAAAAAACACCAAGCACCAACACCAGTAGTAGTAACAACTCAACCAAAAATGACAATTCAGCGTTTACCAAAATACTTAATACATTACAAAACTCAAACAACCTCACTAACAAGCAAATATTTACTCCAGCAATAGTCTCATTGTTCTGAACAGGCATTTGCCATTCAGCACTAGTTACATAAATCCACCTACTTGATAAAAATTCATGTAGTTAGTTTAGTTGCAATAGGCTACAATTAATTTGTATTTACATTTTCTTACAAAGATTGTTAATGTAATGACAGTAAACTCATTGTTTAAATAAATTCTCGTATTTAATGCCTGTTTGCGATTTAAAAAAAAAAAAAAAAAAGATCAATTATTTTTCTTTTAAAGAAATATAATTATTTATTCATTACTTTAATAGGGATATAATTTAAAAAATACTTGAATTAAGTAACCTAAATTACAAAAAATCTTTGTATGTAGTTTTTTTTTGATCTTATATTTTTAAAAAACTTTTTTAATAGTAAGAAACATTTGAATTATGTTCTTATCTTTAATTTAAAAATCAATCTTTAATTAGAAGTACTGCTATTAACACATACTGTATATAAAAATTTTTATTTAATTAAATAAAAAATATTAAATTATTATTTTAATAATTTTGTAATTCATATATGTATAAATACTCATTAATATAATATTAATAAAAGATGTGGTCCATAAATTAAGAGAACACTTTAGTTTTTAAAGACTTCCCAAGGATTATATTCTTCAAATTGAACTTCTTGAACCTTCGCTAAAATTTTTTAACTACTTTTAATGAATAATACCAACCATAACAACAATTTTTCAAATGAGGAGCTTTTCTTCAAACATATTCATCTTAACTTCTTTCTACACCCACTCTTCCTCTTCTAAAAAACCATCTTCCCTTGAAATTGAATCTCTTAACACCCATGGTCTTAATGATACAACCAAATTCAATTGCCTTTTAACTTATATAAAAAACAAAAACTTTTCAAAATAATAAAGTCCTTCAAAAAACCAATTTTGCTGGCCTCCCAAACCAAAGTACATTTGAACCCATTCAAATTCTTAACTCTTTATATAACATCAAAAAAATCTCACAAGAGAAACTATGAATTCTTTCTCTTGATATCAGTGCAGCTTTTGACTTCGTTAACCTAAACATGCTCAAAAAAGCCATGCAGAGACTTCATATCCCAGACTCCTTTATCAATCTTTTCCTTAATATCCTAAAAAACCATACTTGTCAAATAATTACCAACTCAGAACTAACTGAACAAATAACAATTCCTGACGGAATCGATCAAGGAGAATCTCGTTCTTTCTTCTGGTGGATTATTTTCTACAACTCTCTTATCACAGTCCTTGTACAACAAAAATCTAATCTTTCAGTTAATACAATCGCATATATTGAAGATATTAATCTACTAGCAATCTCAAAAAAAGAACTTTAAACCTGGTCTCTGAATTTTTTATACTCAATGATATCAAAGCAAACTTTACGAAAACAAAACTTATTGTATTAAACAATTCATTCCTAAACAAAACTCTTACACCAAACAACACACTTATCTCTCCAATCCAAAAAAAGGAACCAGTCAGAATTCTTGGAATCTGGCTCTCCGAACATAGTATCCTTACTCCCAATCGATAAAAAATTTTTGAAGAAACTGAAAATATAGCTCAAGCCCTAAAATCCAAATACACAACTGGCCCTATGGCCATCTATATCTATAACAAAGTTCTTTTACTTCAAATTGAATTCAAACTTCAAACAACCTTCCTAACTTCCAATATGCTCAAAACCCTTCAAAGGAAAATTGATTCTATAATTAAACACAAATTTAATATTGAACACACACTTTCACAAAACTGGTTCTACAATCCCAATATATTCAATATCAAACTGATTTCGGATTTACAATCAAAAGTTCTTATCTCCAACCTCCAGTACTCTCTCACCAACCCTATAACTCTTTTACTAAAAGAACTTGAAATCCATACTATTCAAAAATTCAATTGTCAACCACTCTGTATTTTAAAAAAAACAACTTCATATACATACACAACACTACAATATTCTCCACCTCATTAGCACACCAATATAATCTTTCCCTCTGCTTAACCTTTCAATGTTCTCACGAATTTTTTGGCAGGTCTACTTCCATTATTTCAATCCTGGGAACCCATAAAAAATGGTCAATATTTGCCAAACAATTATCCAAAAAAAACATCTTCTATATCGAACAAATTCTTAACTACAATAATAATCAACTAACAAACTGGAATCACATTTTTGCAAGATTTGGCTTTAACATTCAAGACAAAATTCCGCAATGGTACACACTTCTTATCCAAACCCAATACTCTACTAAAGTATCAATACAAGCCAAACCCAATCAAAAAAGAAAATAGATAGCATCACTCAAAAATAACAAAATTATCTTTGACAAAAAACAAAAAACTAACAATAATGATATCTTAACCAACCACTGGATCGCAACTAACTATAATCCTAACAGTTCCATAATTCTTACAAAATGTTCTGGCTGCCACTTCAACATTTCAAATAACTCCCACGAATGTTAATTTATATCAAACAATCTATTTAATCTCTTTACAAAACCTTTTACCAATAACTCAATTAGATCTCCTTAACACACTCACATCCAATTTTCAAAACAAATCACTAACTTATCCACTAATTCACATCCCACTTGATATTCGAGAATCTCTTATCCAAAAACACCTAACTTTATCATCACAAAAAACTCTTAAAACAATTCAATTCCCCCTGGACTCAAATCCTGAAATACTCTTAACATTCAAATACTTCTCCAATTTAATAACGATAACATGGAACTTTCTACAACACAATAAATTCTATACAACCAACTTCTCTCTTCCCCCTCTTCCATCCCTTTACTACTCTTTAATTCTTATTCTCCTTACCAATAAAACAAAGCAAATAACTATCTTCTGTAAACATACAAAAATATTCAATAAACTCTTGCTTCCATTACCTCCCAATCATTGGAAAAAATGCAAACTACCCTATATCACTATTATCAGCAATATTCATAATATCATCCAAATATTACAAATATCCTGCTCTTTCTATAAACCTACTTCAGCAATGGAAAAACTTCAATCTCACAATACGACCATTTCCCAACTCAACATAACTAATCCATTTCCTCTACCATATACCTTATTAAATACACAAAATAATCCACTTCCCCTAACACAAGATCTTATCAAAAAAATAAATAAAACAATCAGGTTAACCAACATAATCTATTCCGAAAGAGCAAAAACTACCTTCAAACCTGACTTCTCTCTTTTACAACACACACTTATCTTTCTCAAAAAAAATCTTTTACCAACCACCTAATCTTAATCTAAATTATATAACTTCTGCCTCAAAATTCTTTCCAATACATTACCAACCAAATCTCACTTACATTCTATCTTATCCCATCTCTATACTAACAATCTTTGTCCTCAATGTAACACCACTCCAGAAACTACACACCATATCTGACTCTGTAAAGAGAGCAACCCGGCTATAATTCAAATAATAAAAAACACTCAAGCACAAGCTACTCTTTCCTTCAAAAACAACAAAAACTTCAATTCAAAAATTTTCCAACAGCTTATTAACTCACCACTTGCCTGTATAAATCTAGCTCTCGGCCTCACAAACACTAACTCTTTTTTCACAAACCTCAAACCATCTCCAAAAGATCAAAAAATTCTGAACGAACTCTAAAACAATCTTCTTAACTTAATATATCAGAAAATATGAATTCATCGAAACAAAAGCATGAATGAAGAGAAAGAAATATACAACATTACTTGAGTGGACAAACACAGGAAAAACAAACATCTACATACAAAAAATAACAAAACAAAAGAAACAACGCTACCAGCAAACAAATCTCTCAATCCATAATCAAATAACCATACTAATATCGTTATTCAATTTTTTTCTGAAAATTTATCAATGTCTTTCTATAATAAAATAAATTATTAAGGAGGCATTAGCCCTCCAAACATAGATAGTTCCTTTTATTTTCCTTTCTCAAAAAGGTTTTTTTCTAAAATATATCTATTTGGTGATAGGCTAACATGTATAGTAATGTATCTCACAATCTAAACATTAATTATGTAACATTTTACTCAATTAATAAAGATCACGAAAAATGCCTCACTTAACACTTTAAAAAAAAATTATTTTAATAATTTTTTAATAATTAAATTATTTCCTTATAATACTTATATTTTGCTTTTGATTTTATATTATTATAATTATAATATATTTATATTTAATCTCTTGTTTTTTAATTTCATTAGATATATTAATATTATGAAATATTTTATTATTAATATTTTTTGATTCTTGATTAGTATTACTATTAAGTATAAAAGAATCTTTTGTATTTTAAAATAAAGATATTAATTATTTTTATAAATAATAAAAAAAACAATAAATTTGAGTTGACAAAAAAAAAACAAACTTAGTTTTGATAGTAAAAACTTTTATTGTTCAAAGTTTATTTTATTTATATAAAAAATACAGTATATTATAAAAATATAAATAATAAATGATAATTTATAATTAATTATTATAATCAAATTAAATTGAATTGAATTAAATTAAATAAAATTAAATCAAATCAAATCAAATCAAATCAAATTGTTTAAATTTAATTCTAAATAGAATTGTTTAAATTCTTAATCAAGTTAATACTAAATTAATTATAAATTTAATAAAATAGATTATTTATTTTTTTTTAAAAAATAACAAATAAGCATTAAATGTGAGATTTTATTAAACGAGAGTTTATAGCTATTATATTAAAGATCTTTACATAAATTGTAAATTAATCTTAGCTTATTGCAACATTTTCTGTTAGTATTTAACTTGCACCAAGTAGATTGATCCATGCTAACAGTATTGAATAGCTAATGCCTATTCAAAATAATAATACAATTGTGGGTATAAATATATTTTTATCTGTTAAGTTATTGCTCAGTATTAAAATGTCAAGTATTTTATAAAATGTGAAATATAAAAAAAAAACTCTTTCCTGATCATGTTCATTTTGTTAAAAATTTTTCTTTTATGATAATTTTAAGCAAAAAAAAATGTTTTACTCTCTTTATTACAAGTGAGTCCCAGCTCAAAAATTCAAGAATCTTTAAAACAACTAATGCAGTAGGATAGGACCTTTGGTCAAAGTTTATTCAAGTTTGGGAGTTTTGCTTATCTTTCGGTTGCATGAGGAAAGGCCTGTGACAGTTCTCTTTTCTTCAGTTCTCTTGCATTTCTTCTTTTTTATTCTATTATAAAAATCATTCACATCATTACTATCATACTCATTAAATCAAATACTTTTCAAAACACATACTCAAATAGAATTAGTAGAGCTACTGTTTGTTTCAAGTCAATTCTTATACACAATATTCTTATAGCAATATTTGCTGTGCCACTTTTATTCTTTAAAAATTTTTCACTCAAAAAACCGAAATCAGTTTACCCTCTCCAGATGATCAGTGCTCTTCAATCATCCAATCAGATTTTGTCTAATGATCAAAACAAAAACCAAACAAGCTCAAACCAGTTTTGTATCACAACAATAATCACAACAACAACAACAAATAACTCACTATCAATGATCATAATAACAAACAACATCATGTGTACTCTATTATCTATAGCACGTAGAGAGCCAGAGAGTTGGGACCATGAGCCCACCAAGGAGTTCTTTTGTTCAATATATGGATTATATAGTATATTTGATTTAGTTCTAGTTATGGTCAATTTTATTTTTATTTTTAATTTTTTACATCCAAAAAATCAAAAGAATTCATAAAATTTTCTGGGATGATAGGTATAGCCGCTACTTAGCCTTATTTAGCACATTAATATTGATTTTGAATTTTTTTAACTTTCTTAAAATAATAAAAGAGATATTGTTTCTTTTAACAATGAATACCTTGTTATATATAAATAAAAATAAAGAAATGAAGTATATCTACTGGGGAAACCTCCTCAAAAAAAAACCAAATGTGAAACCATCATTTTTGATATTATGGTTGTTTTTCATGGCTGTCATTTTTTTCTATTTTTTTGATATTGAAAATATAGTAGCTGTTATTAAATGTTTCTTTCAGACTTTATATAAGATTTTGAGTACTTTTTTTAAAATTATAGCTTTATTATTTTGTCTAAGGGGAACTGAATATTACCAAAAGTAAGGTTAAGTATATTGGGTATTATTATTGTGATAAAGATTAATAGAAGTATTTTTTTGTTACTAGATATTTGAGATGTATTTTTATTTATTAATTTTATAAGTTTGTCTTTCTTTTTTCTAATGGTAGGTAAAGTAAAAATACATGAGAAAATATATAATTGATTTTCTGAAAATACTTCGTATTGTAGACAAAAATTACTACTATATAGATTAAGATATCTTTTGTAAAGTTTAAGTCTTGTAAAAAGTTGGTTAGCCATTAGTTTGGTTCTGAAGACTTTGAGACTTCTGAATTTCACTTGATCATTTTTTCTTAGTTTTTTATTAGCTTTGCAGATAAGCTTTAAGGTTAGTATTAAAGAAGAATTGTAGATTGCTAATTGGCTAAATAATGTGTCAAAAAACCTGATATAGTAATTGACAAATTTGATTTATTGTGTAATGCTAATGGTATATTATCGATTAGTGGAAAAGTGTCATGTTAATTCTAAGTTCTTCATAATATTGGAAAGAAAACAGTGGTATCAAGCACAATGAGTATAATAGAAACTAGCATAAACCTAAAGAATAGAAACTGTTAGAAGGAAGTCAAATCACAACACAATCACAGTGATTGCCACGTTACTGGATCATGCAATAATTAATTATGGCACTATGGAATTGAACAATAAAATTATGTAATAAAAGTAGTGTAAAATTAAATAGCAATTACTTTTTCATAAGAATTTTTGATAGTTTTTTTTAATTTGTATTTATTATTTTTATTAATCAAATAAATAAAGACAATAATTAAATCCAGTTAGAAAAGTTTTTCAGCCAATATTAATTCTGTCTTATTATAAATAAAACAATTACTATTATTACATAAATCTGAACTTCCTTAGCAACAGACTCACCAATCACAATTACAATGTGTTTCTGAAAATATTTGAGGAACTGTTATACCAATTTGAGGGTGGGTGGTGGTTGACCTTTTGTTTCTTTTTTGATAATTCATTTGATTTTTATGTTTTTGTTTTTTGCTTCAAGATTAATAAGTCTAATGTATCTGCTGTATGAAATCTTGACCTGATAGTTGATGTATTTAGATAAATTTAAGTTTGGTTTGGTCTGAAGTTGACATTGGATTGTAAAGTTGATTGGAGTTTTCTATAAGTTTTTTAATAGAATTGGTTAGAAAAATGATCAAGGATTAGTGTTTAAGTTGTAAAATATGTTTGTGTTAGGTTTTTGGATAACAATTTTGCCTTTGAAAAAAAAGATAGTAATTGTAATAGGAGTGATGAGTAATATGAAGAGTTGTTTGTTATAACAATGGCTGGTAGAAAAGATAGTGAGAAAAAAGTTTAAAAAGAAGTTCACTATTATTTAGGAAAAGTGAGTTGTTACTATGTATTATTGTCCAGATTGATTTGGTGTCTGTTATATTTTTTTCTATAATATAAAATTGGATATTACATGTGCATGATAAGATTTTTTGTCAGATAGAATTTAATGATGCTGTTTTTTAACTATCTGCAGTTGGGTCACATTTTTTCTGACTTTAATTAGGTCAATTGTTTTGCTATTGAAGAATATTCAAAAGTGAGACTTTGAATTGCATACCAAAAATGAACTTTATATAATCCTATAATTTGTTGATGAAATATTCTTGAACTATTTTGGTATTGGTCCAGTCTGTATATATTTTCTGTAGATATGAAGTTTATCATATAACAATTTGTTGTGGTTATTGTATATATACATATCTCTGATAATTCTAATGTTTCTGTAGTAAAGAGAGAAAGTATTTTCATTGTTAATTCTTATTGTTAACCTTATTAAAAGATTGTAATCGGGATTTTCAAATGGGTATGAATATGAACAAATGTTTGTTTGATATTTTTTGATTATTTGTACAGTAAGTATTAGCCAACAGTTCTTAAAATAGTAAGGGTTGAAATAGGAC
Organism: Acaulospora morrowiae; assembly: GCA_910591835.1. Taxonomy (NCBI): domain Eukaryota; kingdom Fungi; phylum Glomeromycota; class Glomeromycetes; order Diversisporales; family Acaulosporaceae; genus Acaulospora; species Acaulospora morrowiae. Next base: position 14,899 of record CAJVPV010000134.1, read on the forward strand.
ATGTCTAGATGACATATAATGCTTGAAAAGATTTGATTTCTTCAACGTGAAAAGTGTTGGTTTTCCAATTGACAAGGTTTGATATTAAGAGTTTAACTGCTGTTATATAAATCCTATCTTGAAGTTTAATGATATTTAAGCTAGCCTGTAAGTACAGGACTTTGTTTGAAATGGTCTTTTCAACACCAAGTTTACTTTTGATAATCATGTAAATTTTGCTTGCAGTGCTTTTATATTATTGTTATTAAGAATCAATACTTAAATAGCATACTCAATTTGTGTTGTTATTATTCAATGGGAAGCCTGTCTTGTGATTACTCTATTCTATTCTTTTTGGTTGGTAATTGCTTTTGTAAAGTTTGAGATCTTCTCTTTAAGGTGATTTTTTATTGTAATAGACAAGAACTTTCTGGATAAGTAGATCCCAATATATCTAATAGATTCATTATATGGTTTGAATTGAACAAATGTGTCTTCAACTATAAGAGATTGTTTTTTTGGTCATTTCTAGGCTTCGGATTTGTGATGAGTTCTGTTTTACTTTTATTGTATTTGATTAAGTTCAAAAACAAAAATGAGCAGAAGATATTAGTAACACTTTATAGAGTCCTTATGTTTTTATTGATAATAGAGATATTATCCATATAAGCTAGAATAGTTGATCTGTTTATAGAATTATTAATAATTGCATAAACTATTGGATTATAAAAAATTATATATTGTAATAGTGCAAGAGTTTTTTTTTAATCAATATTCTTATTGACTTCAAATGGATCTGTGAATTTATAGTATATAATAATTTAAGTTCTTTTTTTCTAAGTAAGTTGAGAATCAATTGAACAGTTTGATTTGAAATTCTTATTTTTTAATTGTTAATTTCAAGCTAAAAAGATTTACTGAGTTGAATGCTTTGTATATGTCAAATAATGTCACCTGTATTTCTTTATTAAGGTCATTTGCTGTCACAATTTTTGAAAGAATAATTGAAATTGGTTGTATTCTGATAGGATATTATATTTTGAGATTATAATTGATAATCTGTTATTTAGTATCTTTTTGAATATCTTTCTACTTGTTTTCAGAAGGAAGATAGAACATGTGTCAGCTAGTTCATATAACCAGATAATTTTTTTAAATAGTAAGATAATTGTCAACTGTTTTCAAAATTTTGGGATTTAATTACTAATTATTGCTTTGTTAAAAAATTTTTTTGAGCTTTTGTCTTGCAATTGAACCAATATTAATTCATACTTCATATGAAATATGTATCAATTTTGGAGCTTTTTGATTGGGAAGATTTATAAGAGCTTGATTAATTTTTCTATTGTAATCTCTTTATAGATGCTTTCAAATACTTTGTCTAAGAAATCTTTTTTGAGCAGATACTGTATTTCTGTTGTCACTTATCATTTATAATAAATTGATTTGTTGTCAGAGTATTTTTGAATGATTAGTAATTATTTCTATAAGTTTGTTTGAATCATCTTGGAGTGGCCTTCCTCTGACAAAATTGAGAGATCTAGTGTCAGTTTAAGGTTCCCAAGAGTTTTCTTGAATGTGTTTTTGGGCTTGGACCAAAATCTGGTATAGTTTTTTTTAATGTTCTTTTGGAGTTTATCAAGGATAATTTCATTAGCCTTAGTAACTTTTTTTTTTGAAAAATTTTGAAGGTTTTCTTGAAAAAGATAAGTGAAAATGGCTTGTTGAATAGGACTTTATGTGGACTGGCTGTAACCAGATAAAGTTTGTTAGGTATTTTATTTGCTATTACTAAATTAATCACTTTTTTGAAAGATTTGATTGTATTCTTATAGTGTTTTAGAAGATTTAACTTTTTTGCTGCAATGGTTTGATTTCTTCTTAATATGTTATTATTTATGTCATTTTTTATAATCATGTTTAGTAATTGCTATGATGAATTGGTTATAGCAGTGCAGTATAGCTATATTTCTTCTTGTATTACTTGTATTTGCTTCTTGTTTGCTTTGTAAAATTGGTATATTTTGATTAAAATTGATATTCTACTTGGTTTGTACTTGAACTAGCCTAACACTATGTCTAAATGTTTATGGTCTGTTAATATGACTTGTTATTCTGAAACCTTGTAACAAAGAATTTTGCTAATGAGGTTTTTGGTAATCCAGATTTGATTTACTCTTGAGGTATTGATAAAGATTATATAAGTATAGAAGTATTCTTTATTTGTAATATTTACAAAGTTAATTATATATTTGTATATGTTTCTTTTGAAAAAGAGAGATTGTATATTTATTGAGAGATATAAGTTAAAATTTCTTGTAATTATGATGTATTTCTTGTGGTGCTATTGAATAAAACTTCTAAGAAATAATATTGCTGTTTTTCTTGCAGTTCTTTTATATGGTAGATAACAGGATATTATTATGATATTTACTTTTAACTTGAACTTAAGGTAAATCACACATCAATACTTATTGATTGAAAAGATTTTAAACAAATACAGTATATGACTAGCTCTGGTTCATATTATGCAGGCACTAATGGTTGTTGAGTTACTTGATTAACTAGAAATCATTATATTGTTATTTGATGTTTTTAGTAGAGAATTGAATATTGAAGCTTTTATTTTTGAAGCACATAAGATACTTCTTTTGTTTTTAATTGTTTTAATGAGTTCATTAAGTTTTTCTTTTTGTGTAAGACTTCTAACATTGAGAGTGGTAATATTGATAAGATTTTGAGAAAGGTGTGTATATTGTTTAGAAAATGTTGAAAGTTGGACTGGCTTATGTTTGTCATTAAATCTAGTTGAAAAGAAGATTCAATGCTAGTTCAGATAACTCAGGTTCAATTATAAATTCAGATGAAAGTTTTTCAAAGTGAAAGTGATTGCTAAGTGTTTAATATTGTCATTTAGATGTGGATCATTAGTAAGTGAAATGAATAAGTTAATATTATTGTTTCTTAGAAATTTGTTAACTTTTGTAATATTTGGCAGGTCAAATAGAAAGGGAGTAATCCAGCTTCTGGGGATTTTTCTGAAGTATTTATTTTTAATTTTTGTAATTGTTTGTTTAAATTTTAGGGAATCTCTATTAAGTTGTTCTTTAATGATATCAAGTTCTAATTCTACTGTGATAATGTCATCAGGAATCTTAGACTTGTTTAATTGGCTAAGATTGTCATTAATTCATTTTGAACCTAAGGGAAGTTTTACATGAAATTTGTTTTTAAAATTTTTGATGAGATTATCTGTTTCTTCTTATATAATGACTGGAAGAAAAATGGAATTGTTTTTGCTATATTAATGTAAGGAGGGTAGAGTTTGCTTTACTTGAATATAATCTAAAATAAAATATTTGATTGTATAATTGTTTTTCCTTAAAAGCTGAACTTCTTTCTTGAAGTCTTCTATAGTGTTGACAACCAGAAAGTGTTTTGTTAAATTAAATGGCAAATTCTTGTACAAAGGGAAAAAATATAACTTTGATAAAAAGAGGTAAAGTAAGACTTTATTAATTTGTTGAAAACATAATAGTGTTCTCTAAGCTTGTCAACTCAGAATTTGAGATTGCAAGTTCATATCTCTCTATTAGAGGAAATCAATTGGTAAATTCTAATGAGAGGTCTTTAAATTTGTTAGAAAGATCGGATTTTTTAAGAAAATATAAGATAGGTAAGATATCAAAGTTGTAAAAGGCTGTGAGTTTACTTGTGACTTTACTTGTGTTATTTTTTTGAGATAATTAATATCATTTTGGAGATTCTGATTTTAATTGAGATTAGGATATCTTTGAAATTATTTGATAATGCTGGTAAGTCTTTTTAAATATACTCTTTGTATATTTTGTATATTTTTTGATAGTCAATTTTTTGAAGGGAGGGATCAAAAAAAAATTAAGGCCATATTCTAGTAGTTGAGTTACTTGCCAATATTTAAGAAGTGTGAGATCAGTTGATTTGAGATAAGCAACAAAGAGTACTTTGTTAATAATTTTTTTGATCTTATTTCTGTTAGTTCAGGTAATGTGTTCCAAATTGTTGGCTTGACAATAGTTAATGTGAAACTGTTTTTCGAGTTTTTCATATTTCTTTTAATATTGTTTTTTGATTAGTTCATTTTTTGCAAATGTTCAAAAGAAATCATGATCTTTGTGCTTGATTTTGAAGAATATGTCTTTAAAAGGTTCTTGAGATACCTAGTAATTCTTTTTTTATTTTAAGAAAAAAGCTAACAATTTATTTGGCATTTCTATCATGATTGTTGATTTCCTTACACAGTTCTATGATTTTTTCTTGCTTATTGAATCAGGCGGTACTTATGATATCAAGAAAATTGATGTTATTATTGGTTTGGAATGTTTTTAGCACTTTGTTAGTTTCATTGACCCAGGAAGTAGGAAGGAATTTCAAGGCTTCTAATGATTGATTTGGATAGGAATATTCATCAATTTCTATATTTAATATAGCTGGTTAAACTAGGTCTATGGTGAGGGATGACTGGACATATATTCTTGAGTGATATATTATGCTATAAGATTTTCATTTGGTATTGCACCATTATTGAATTGATTGTTACTATATTCAGGATTACTGCATAAGAGCTGGATTGATTGACATTGTGTTCAGTAGTGCTTACATGTAATGTTTCATTATCACAATCAAGCTGTATGCTATTGTTGTTAATTCTTTTCTCAATTGGGGCAAATGTGTTTAAAGAAGGATTAGTGTTTTGGTTTTTTGCTCCAAAGAGAAAGTTTTGGCTGCTTTGTCAATATTAATATCAATTTTATTTCAAGAGATATGAAAACTATAAGTAAGTTTTTGTTTGAGAAGCCCTTTATGATTTCTGCTTTGTCCAAAAAATATATTGATATTCAAAAAAAGATTTCATTGTTTCCAAGGACATAGTATTTAATATATTAGTTTTAACTTTAGTATAGTAGTTCCCAAGTCTTTTTTTTTATGTTTCAAAGAATACTGTGATTACTTTAAGGATTTCATAATTATTTTTTTAAAGGTATACTAGTGTCAGCCATGCTTTTAAAGGGTTTTTGAATTTTGGAAGTTGAATATTAACAGTAGAATTGGTAATGCAAATAATATTGGTATTGTTATTTTTTTATGGTCAGGCATTTGTCAAAATTGTAATAAGGATATTAAGTAAGGTATGAGTTGATTTAATAGGTTGACCCTTGGAGAATAAAAGACTCCCTAGAATTCTTTATAGTTTTTTTGAAGAAAAATTTTTGATTTTTTTTTGATAGTTTTATTTAGATGCAAGTATGTTTGAAAAAGAGTTTTTTAATAAAATAGATTATTTTTTTTTTCATAGTGGAATGTATGCATGGTACATTGACATCAAGTGTCTTTACAAATTAATTGGAAATTGATATTTGAAAGATTTAGTGAGCACTTCAAGACTGTAGGAACTAAGAATTTCTCCAAAGGTTTCCATTATTAATATGCTTTCACATATCATATAGATCTTAATTAACCTTAAAATTCTCTTTAAATATATGGTGCTGCTATCCAAATTGCTATTGTTTATTCTTGGATTTTTAAAAAAGTGAAGTGATGAGATATTCCAATATATAATATTGTCAGTTTTAGGTTTTTATTTTGGTTTAATAAATTGAAGTGAAATTGATTTTTGGAAACTTATGATATTAATTTTTAAAATAATGGAGAAGTGATTATGCTTAACCATTCTTATTGGGCTATTTATAATTTCTTGAATAATTTTCTATTGTCTTTAATTTTGATGGTTATTGAGTTTATTGAATAATGTTATATATAGTTAAAAGAATATCGAAAATTGAAGTACTGGAGTAAGAGAATATAATAAGATAATTGTTAATTATGATATCATTTTTGTATGCTTGAATTTAGTAAAAATATGATTTTCCTAATTCCATTAGTTGAGATAGTGCTAATAAGCTAAGTTGAAGATATATATGTTGAAGCAATTTTTTTTGAGCTTGAGGAATATTCAGATTCTTCTAGCAAATTATTGAGATGGAATTTTAGTAAGGGAAAACTTTGTATAGATATTCACAGAAAAGATATGGATGAGCTAATGAAGAAAATATGGCAAGAATTACTGCGAGAAGTACTTAATAGATAGTCTAAACACTTAGTTGATCTAAGAGGTAGTGTTTGTCTTTAAGCAGTGTACTTTTTCTAATTTCAGATATTCTCTTATAGGTTTTAACTATGTCCCAATTTGGATTAACAATTCAGAAGAAAGGTCTTGGATTGGGGATAGAACTATGAGATCTCTTGAAATTTGAAGAATTGGTGAAATTTTTAAACCAACTGGATTTTGGACTATATCTTATAATTTCTGTGTAAAACATAAGTTGATACCAGGTAAGCTTGACAGTACTGTTGAATTTGAAAAGTTGGTTGATAAATGTGATATTTAGTGCATTCACTATATGAATGGCTATTTTTTTGTAATATTTTTCAAGGTTTTTGAAAAGCAAACCTATTGAGTTTTAAGCATTAGTAAAGTAAAAGGGATATGATGTTGGCATAATTGGATTTTAAAGTCTTTTGTTACAAGTGCTACATTTAAAATCTAATTATTCTAATTGAATTTTTTTGGGATACACAGGGGCAAAACCATATTGCCTCTTTTTTTTGGATTGTTTTAATGTCTTGGTGAATATATTTGTTAATCGATGAAATTGCAAGTTTAACTATTAGGTTATTGATTAGTAAGGAGCTTTGTTTTTCCTTAAGTAGAGAAATCTTCAATTCTTCTTTGCTTGCTAAAATTATTTTGGAATACTTTGAGGAAATTCTGTAGATGGATTTAATAAGTTTGTTGACTTTTCTTTGGAAATTGTTAAGCAGAGTTTTATGAAGATAGAGTATTAAGAAAAAGTATTCAAATTTCTCAAAAACTATCTATTCAATTATTTTCTATACAATTTCTTCTTTTCATTTCCAATAAGTAAGTTCCTTTAAGATTTTGTTAGTTGTTTCCTTGAAGCTCTTTCTATTTGCTTTTAATATATTGAGAGAAGAAATTTGGATACCCAGGTATCTTAGGCTTTCATATAGCTTGAAAACTTGAATAAGGTAATTATCAAATAGGATATATCGAGATTAATTATTTTTGATTGAGATGTTATTAATTATTTTAGTTTTGTCTTTATTGCAAGATAGTTTGTTGATTTTAAAAAACTGATTTGCTGTTTCTAAAAGATTTTCTAGTTTGACTTAGAGTTTATGATTAATGCAAGATCATTTATATATGCTAGAATATTGAAGGCTAAATAGCTATTAATTTTGGGATGCTTAGATAACTTAATGATAAGTAGGTCACAGAAGATTACCCATGTGATTGGAGATAGTATTTCTTTTTGTTCTATATTATTGTTAACTAGAAAAGAGTCTGTTGAACTGGATAGAGTATTAATGGATGTCTCTTTATTTGAGAATAAATTGATAACCAGCTTGATTAATTTGTCTGAACAGTTAATCCTTTCAAAAGACTTTTGAATTGCTGGTATAGGAACCAGTTAAAGACTTTTGTGATGTCTAGAGACACAAATCAAAATTTCTTGTTGTTGATATTGGCTGCTTAGATGGCAGAGTTGACAATGGTTAGTGGTTTTATGATACTTTGTCCAGAAAGTTCTGCAAAGTTGAGATCAAATAGAATTTCGTTTTGCTTTAGGGTTTTGATGAATCTTTTATTGATTAGTTCACTAAGAAGTTTTCTTATTGAATCTATAAGGAATATAGGTCCAATGTTATTCAAGTTGTGACACCAGTCTAGTTTCTTAGAAATTAGAATAGTAATAATATGTTTCCATAAGTTAGGAATATTAGATAATTATATACAATAATAGTATTAAAGATATGGCATAATGGAGTAACAATATTTTTTTTCAAGAGCCTAATGATTTTATAGCTGATTTCTAATTTTTCTGATACTTTAATTTTGGGAAGATTTTTAATAGCTTTATTGAGGGTTGTAGGGTCAATTGTTGATAATATTTCTTTATAAAGTTCTTGTTTAATTGAAAGAAAATTGTAAATATCCTGTCAGTTGAAAAAATTTGATAAATTAAATAATCTTTGATACAAAATGTTTTTGAAATAGTCAGTGATTATGTTTTTGACAAGGTCTGGATTGTATTTTATTTGTTTCTCAATATCGAGAACCTGAGAAAAATCGATTTTAGATCTAATTTTGTTCAGAGCTTTGTTGATATAGCTCTTTGGTTTTATATAGAAATTTTTTACTATGGTTTTAAGATTTTGACGATATTCTTTAAGTTTTTCTTGTTGGGCTTGCAGCAGGCTTTTTTTGATTAACAATCTTTTTAATTTCACAAGATTTTTTAGGAACACATTTGATGATTGATTTGCATTAAGTTATAGAATCAATAAGTTGTTTTTAAGAGAGAATGTTCTTTTGATATCAGTCATGCTTTTGTTGATTTTTTTGGTTTGAAATCTTAGTATTTTTTCTGTTTTGATACGTTAATTCTTTCTTGAGATATTTACTCTGGTTTTTTTAATAAACTTGTTTATTAAGAACTTGATAAGAATGGTAAATTCTTTCCAGGAGATAGAAGAAGAGGTGCTGAGTTATAAGTTCATATCTTTGGAAAAATTGATTAAATTTTTCTTGATAGTCTTATTGAGATTGAACTTGAAGATTGATTTGGCTTCCAGAATTCAAACCAATCTAGTTTGATAGAGATAGAGTGGTGATCTGTTGGAATAATATTATATTAACTGACTTTATATTAGATAACTTTGGAAGTCGGATTTTGGAATATCCAGATTTGATTAATACATGATACACTTGTGGAATTGAGATACATAAAGACTTTTTTATTGAAATGTTGACCAATATCCACATATTTATTGAGGTAATTATAGATTGTTTGTTTGTAAAGAGTGATAGAGGCACCAATAGATGGAGCTTCTTTTGAAAAGAAATTAAAATCATTGAGAATAATGTAATATAGCTTGAAAATACTGGCCATTCTAATAGATTATTGTACATAGTTCACTGCTGTTCTCTTTTTTTTTCTGTCATGTGGAAGATAAATTCCAGATAAAAAAATATTGATCTTGTCTTTAAATTTCAGAATTACAAAGAAACGAAATTCTAATATTTTTACTATTTTAAATACATAAGGAAAGAAAGCTTTTTCTATAATAATAGTGGTTCTATTTTTGCTGAGGATGAATTGCCATAAATAACAGACTTGCTATTAATATTTTTTGAATAGAATTCATTCTTTTTTAATTTGGTCTTCATGCAGAACAATACTGTTCTATCATTAACTGAGTTGGAGAAGATTTGAAATTTAGTAAGATCATTAAGTTCTCTTATGTTAATTGTAATTAATGAAATAAGGTCTTGAATTTTATGAGGAGAAATTGCATTGAAACTAATGTAATTAATGATTTGATGCAATTGAGGTGGAATAGGATTAGAAGTATTGGTTGTAGTAGAAATGTTATTAAAAGAAAGTGATGAGTTAAGATAAGTGGAATATGTATGGAGGTTAGATAAATAGTTAGTATAGGAGAAATTGTTTGTAGTAATTGTATTAATAGAATTATTGTTTGAAGTCATAGAGTTGTGATTTGAAATAATGTCAATATTAAATTAAAAGAAGATTAGATCAAACTTGGGTTCTGGAAGTTTTTCTATAGTAATAAGGGATTCAGATAGTTTTAGAACTTAAAGATTTTATAAAGTTCGAGTATATTGGATAAAAGAAAACCATTATCTAGTAAAGGAATGGCAAAGTCATAAACTTCATTTTCTCTGAGGATATGATTAATATCTTGGAGATTTTCAGGTAGTAAAATAAGGAAAATGTCAAATCATGATTTGATGATTCTTTGAAATTCATAATAACGATAAAGAGTCTTGATTGTACTTATTGAATTTTAATCTTTGGAAATGAATTTGCTAATATTCAAGAATAGATCTAGATCTGAGATATTCCTTGATAACCATGGTTTGTTTATTTGAGAAACTTTTAAAAGAACCCATAGTGGCCATAAGGATAGATAGAATGAGAAGTTTTCTTTGAGTACATTAATAAGAGTTTGAGCATTTTGTCATATATTAGCAAGAAGTTGGAAGATAATACTTGTAAGCTTGTTAGAATTGATAATGGATTATATAGAAAAGATTTTTTTAAGAAGAAAAAGTTAGAGGAGCTGTTTGAAAAAGTATTTGACTCTAAGATCTCTAATTATTGCTTCAAGGTTTTGCTTGTAAAGATCTAAGGAAAACAGATGTACAAATTCTAGTACAAGTTTTTCTGGAAAGGAGAGCAAGAGAATTTTTAGTGAAAGAAGATTAAAGTATGATTCAGGAAGTTTAAGAGGAATAGTAAAGTATTTTCTTAGTTTGCTAATTAGTTTGCCAAGATTTCTTGGATCATTTTTTTTGTGAAAGGAAAAAGATATGAAAGGAATTCTGAAAAATTGATTGGATCTTCTAAGAAAGAGGAGAGTATTTCAAAGTATGATTCAAAAAAAAGTCTAAATTTGTAAAAGAAATATAGTGATTTTGCTACTTCAGCTGTGATGTTTCTATTTTTAATAAGAATTCTGTAAGAATTTTTGTTTTGGTTTCAGGTGGGATTAATTTTGAATCATCAGAAAATACTGGTAGATTATCCTGGAAAAAATTTTTGTACAGGAAATAAATTTGAGATGGGTCCAAATCTTATGAGTCTACAGAACAATAAAAGTAGTTGTAGCTGAAATCCAAGATTTGAGCCTGGATGGATAAAATAAGCTCAAGAATATTAATATACCAAATATATGTAATAAAAAGACAAGCATTTAAGAGCAACTTGATTTTGGATTTTGTTTTCCAGTTGAGATAAAAATTTTTGTTTTTCTTTTTATAGTTGTTCTGAAAGCTTTTTTTTATTATTTCATACTCTTTCTAATGATTGCTTTTGAGTTCATCTAATCTGGAGAAGAATTGTTTATCTCTAGCTTCGATTTTGATAAAGATATTAAGATGTGGTTTTTGCTTAAAATTCTCTTTAAGTGTTTTGTGGATATCAAAAATAAGATTGATATGTTCTTGAGGTTTGCTTCTAATTAATGACACTTTAAAAGCCCATTATACTATTCGATGATGATTATTTGAGATTTCTGATGATAGAATATTGCTGCCATCCAGTTTACTTTTATGTTCATGATTCAAAAAACTATAGGACTCGATATTTACTGGTTTTGATGATTGGTTATTCTTGTATTTAGTAAGTCTGGCTCTGGCTTGATCTTTTCTAGATTTATAGATATTCTTTTTGCTGATATCTGTTGTTTGAATATCTGGAGATATAATATTTGTTAAGCTAGATGAGTTATATAGAGAGAAGCTTTGAGTCCTGGATAATAGAAATCTGATAGGAAATAGAGAGGATTTGTTTAGTTCCTTAGAACTGATTATGTTTGAAGAGCTAATAGAGTTAGGAGGAAAGTTATTGTTGACTTTTGAAGTTGAGTAAAAGCTTGTAGATATTTCTATGTCTAGGTTGCTTGGTATAAAAAAATTTAAGTCAATTAATATGAATGAGTTATTAAGATCATCTATATTCAACTGTGGTAATATTTGATTAGGTAGTGGTAAGACAATTTGTGATTAGTTGAAGTTCATACATGGAGCAAGTGATTCTAATTGGATTGGTAATATAAAAATCTGAATTGATGTAGAATCTATAAAATTGAGAATTTGTGTAGAAGCAGATTGATTTGCTGTACTTAGTTGAACACATGCTTTTAAATTATATAATTCATTTTTCTTGCTAATTTTCCTTTTGATATTAACCATATTCCAGAAAATGTATTTGAATTAATCCTAGCCTTTGCTGATTACACCATTCAAGACTCTTTCTTTAAGGTATTGATTATTTAGGAAGGTTTTTTGAAAGGAATCCTGGAAGCTTAAAAACTCATCCAAGTAAATAACAAGTTTGAATTTTAAAATGGTGGCCTGAGCCTAAAGGCTGTTTTAATTTTTGACTAAAAAGTCGATTTGAATTATAGAGATATTTGAAGATTTGAAATAAGTCAAGTTTTGCATTGGAATGAACTATTTAGAAAGGTAGTTTGATAGTAGTAAAGTAGTGATGAAGTTGGAGGATTCTATAATAACTATGTTATTATTATCATTTATGTACGTGTATATTAATATAAAGAGCTGTTTTCTTTTTTTTATAAAAATAATATCTAATAGAATAGAACTGTTTGATACATGGTGAGATTTGAATATTGATAAAACTTAAAGTAAATCAATTGAAGTAGTGGTTAAAATATAGAAAAATTGATTTGTTGACATTGTTTTTGACAAGTTTTAAATATGTTAATAGTAACAATGAGATATTTATATATCTATACTAATGTTATGTTGTTGACATATTTGGATAGTAGTGGATTATTGATATGTTTATACTATTAATGAGATATTGACGTGTTTGTTATTGAAAAGATGTTGACATGTTTATATTGCTGATACATTAATATGACAATTATATTAATCTGTTTGTATTGTTAATATGATTCAGCTGTAGGTGTATTAATATATTATTATTGTTGATTTGCTTATGTTGTTAATGTGTTTATTTTTTTGTTAGGAGTGTAGATCACTTGATAAAGGTAAGTTAGTTTGAGTTTTTCAGATCAGAAAAAATTTTTCTGCAAAACTTGAATAATTAATATGGTTGAATTTGTTATTTGTTTATTTTTTGAATTTTTTTGATCTGGATTCCCTTAAAAAAAATTTAGTGTTCTCTTGTTTTTTGTCTAGTGGCTAAGGATGGGTCCCTAAACTATTTAGCATATTGTTACACTTGATCTTCACCCAAGATCATCACTACCCCTTGTCCGATTTCCACTAGCATTTACCCTTGAAATGTTGCCCATTCTAGAATAATTTTTGTATTACTATCTTTGTTATTGTTTAGCACTGTACTTTTCGTGCTAATGTTGCTCTAGAATATTTCCT
>CAJVPV010000135.1:0-27883 GCA_910591835.1 Acaulospora morrowiae
TTACAGATATCTCATTTTTCTCAGATTTGTCATTTTTAGGATCATCATTGCATAGACTCATGTGACCATGCAATTTCTCTTTCACAATAGTTTTTTTTTGATAAAAAAAAACTTTTTTAATAGTGAGAAACATTTGAATTATGTTTTTGCCTTTAATTTAGGGACCCATCTTTATATATATAGTTTCCATGAGATTATATTTATCTGATTATATTTGATTTAAATGAATGGTTTTGGTTTAAAGATTTTAGTAAAATAATTGATGATAATGTCAATTAGTTTGTCAGATTCATTATGAAGCTGACTGCCATCAGTAGGGATCCTAACGATTCTGTGTTTGATTCTATTTAATTTTAATTTTTATAGTAAATTTAATAGGTGGATTATAATCTACTTATATTTTTTATACATATACAAGTTATGTGAGTCCATACAATTCCAATTTTGGAACCATAACCATCAAAGAGTATTGATAGGTTAAATAATAATTTTAGATCTTCAAGAACCTTTTTTAAGGCACTTTTGGATTTTTGCCAGAATCTGCTATAATTTATTGCTTATTTCTCTTTATAGCTCATTTAAAACCATCTGGTTTGCCTTGATGGCTTTTTTATGAACTAGATGTCTTATTATTTTTCTGAGAATTTTTAAGGATAAGGAATTGTTGTTGGTAATTTTGTTGTAAAAGTTAAATGTTAGTGGATAAAGCTTGAAAGTTCTGGTACTAAGTGTCCTAAAGGTTTGTATTGCTTTTTTAGTAAAGCAAATTGCCATATAGTAGTGTTGGAGTAAGTTTTTCTTTCATTTGAAATTGAGTTACCTTCTGATAGGAATGTTGTTATCCATTGCTTTTTTGATTACAATGTTTATTTCTTGTTATAATTGGCAAGAATATGCTAGGCAGGTTAGCTTTATGTCTTCCTATATGGCTTGGATTTGTTTCTTGATTGCCTTTTGAAATTGATATATTTATGTGAAGAATAATATTCTGCTTGACTTGTATTTAAACCAATTGAGAATTAAGTTATTTGTTTGTAATCTGTTGAAATAGCATGCTAATTGAGAACTTTGTAACTTAACACTTTGCTGACAAGATCTTGTGTTATTCAGACTTGATTTATCTTAAAGGTGCTAATATTAGTAATATGTGTATATTCAATTTCTTTGTTGATGTCTTTTCCTATATTAATAAATTTGTACAAATAATTATATATTGTTTGCTTGGATCTGTAGGTCTATAGCACAGTGATCAGTACTTCCAAGTTCAGATTACAAGATATCAGTTTAACTCCAGGTGAAGGTGATTAAATAGAATTAATATAATACACAGTCAAAGTTGATATAATGGACTTTCAATATAATAGACACTAAGTAAAATCTCAATATATCAGATTGATGTTGAAAACAGGTTATAGTATTTTATCTGCTATATCGAATTTCTTCGTTATAACGGATTTTTGAAAATTTTTATTAATAGAACTGACTAGTCCATTATATCAACTTTCACTGTGTATCTGGTGCCATAATCTGCTAAGTGCTGTTTCTTATAAAAAGCCTATTCACATACTGATCTGATAGGCATTAAGATTGTGATCTCTAGAAAAGATGTTGTGACATTACAATTATCCAGTTGATGTTACGATGATCGTTGGAAGCAGAAAAAATCAAAAAAAGTATAGAAGATGTCCAGTTTAAGAAAAAGATAGCTTGGTGATCGTTTCCCCATGGTATCTGGTGTCTCTTCCTGCAAAGGGTGCTCTTTCCTGAAAAAGATTTTATAATCTGATTTGGATTAAAGAGGTTCTTAATTTTCAGAAATTCTATTCACTATAATAAATACTATCCTCCAGCTTCCCCTTTACTTTTCCTTAATATATCTATAATTAGAAATAGAACTTAAATGTATAATACACCATAAACTAAAAGTTACAAGCTAATAGAGCCTTGGCACATTAGCTCATACATCTGTCCTTGGATAAGTTGACAGCAACAAGCTACTATATACTATATATTATGTAACATGTATAAAGTATCAAACTTGTAAATAAAGCAAGACTCAGCTGATGTTTAAATAAATAAATATATTGTTTGCTTTTGAAGTGGAAAGGATATGTTTATTGATAGTAATGAAAATAGATAGAAGTTGAAGTCTCTGATCAAGATTATATGTTTGTTTTGATAATTTTTAATAAAATTTTTAATGGATGCAATAACAAATTCCTCTCTATTTTTTTGTATAATAGGTAGCAAGAGACTATTATAATATTGACTTTGATTTGAATTTGAGATATACTGCATACCAGAATTCATTTGATATAAAGATACCAAATATATGATTTACTATTGAGCTTGTAAGAATTATATATACTTTATTATATATGGAGCTTGCCAGTTGACTGGAAATTATTGAAAAGTTACTAATTTTTTTTGATAGTAAATTTGTTATTGAGACTTTGGTCTTAGAGCAGCAGAGGATGCTACATTTGTTTGTAATAGATTTTGTTAGCTCTATTAGCTTTCCTCTTTAAAAAAGTTCTTTAACATTTAGGATGAAAATAGTTATAAGGTTTTTTAATGGTTTTTCGAGGTGTTGTTTGATGTTTTTATATAAAGTTGGTGATAGTTTTTGGTTTGTATTGTGTTGATTTTTTTGGAAGAGTTGAGAATATATACTGGTAGTAAGTGAGTAAATGAAGTTGAACATATTTGTCATTGTTTAAAAAAGTATTGAAAGAAAAGATAACTCAAGTTCTGGTAACTCTGAATTAAGAATAAAATCAAAAAGAAGTTTTTCAAAATAAAAAGTTTGTCAATTAGTTGGACATTGTCAATCAGAAGAAGAGAAAGTTCTAAGTTGACCTCTTGCAATAGTTTGGCTATTGTTTGTAGATTTGACAAATCTGATAAAACAGGAATAATTCATTCTCTTGAAATTTCTCTTATATACTTGTTTTTGATTCTTGCTATTGTTATCTTAAAATTGAAGAAATTTTTGTCAAGCTGTTCTTTTGTAATACCTAATTCTGTTTTAATGGTATTAAACTCAATTAACATTTTGAATCTGTTATCTTGATTAAGAGTATCCTTAATCCATTCTGAACCAAGTAATAGTTTTAATAAGAATTTTAATTTTAGGTCTTTAATTAGATTATTGACTTCTTTCTGGTCGATAACTGGAAGGAAAATAGCATTGTTTTCACTGTACCAGTGTGGTGGAGAAAGTGGACATTTGACTTTTATATAGTCTAAGGAAATATATTTCATTGCATAATTGTTTTCTTTTAGTAAATTGATCTCTTTTTTAAAGTTTTTGATACTATTATCTACTGGAAATTAAGTGACAAGATAAATCGAGAGATTCTTGTATAAGAGTGGCAGTACTATTTTTGGAGAAGATAGATTAAAGTATATTTTTAGGAGTTTGTTTAAAACATAATAGTATTTTCTGAGTTGTTCAACTCTGAATTTGAAATCAATAAGTTTTTGTCTATTGGTTAGAGGGAAAATGTTTACAAATTGTAATTTGAAATCTTGTGAATTATTGGATAAGTCTGATTTTTTTAAGAAATATGATGGTAGAAGAAGATTGAATTTATAGAAAGCTCTCAAGCTTCCTGTTACTTCATTGGCTTTTTTGACTAAGGATAATAGGATAGTCTTAAGCAATCTGATTTTAATAATAGCTGAAATATCTTCAGGATTTTTTGGAAAGTTAGATAGATTATTTTTGATATATTTCTTACAAATATTGTAGATCTCATAGTAGTCAATTTTTTGAAGAGTAGAATCCATGAAAAATTTGAATTCATATTCAAGCAGTTGAATAATTTAACAAAACTTAAGAGTAGATAGGTTGCTGAATTTGAGATAAGCTACAAACAGTGCTTTGTTAATAATTGTTTTAATTTTTTTCCTTGTTACTCTTGTAATATAGCCAATGTTGTTTGTTTTTAGATAGTTAGAATGGAATTTCTTTTCAATTTTTTCATACTCCAATTGATATTGGCCTTTTAATAAGTTTATTTTCACGAAGGTTCTAAAGAAATCCCTATTATGATGTTTAATTTTTGAGAATACTTCCTTAAGGAATGTATAAGAGTAGCCTTGTGGATTGAATTTAATTTTGAAAAAAAATTCTACTATAGATTTGCAGTTTTTTTATATTTGTTAAGTTCTTTGTATAACCTAATTATGTTATCTTGCTCAGAGAAGGATATGTCATTTCTAATATTGGTATTAGTTAACTAGTTTTTATTAGTTTATATGCTAGGAAGGGATTTCAAGGTCTCAATTGATTGGCTTGAAAAGAGTTGACCATCAATTTCCATATTAGTGTTATTTATATGCATAATGCTGTATATGGAAAAACAGTTGGATGTGATGTTATACAGATTAATTTGATTGTTTAATTGTTTGATTAAAGTTAGGTTAATCATTTTCTTTGTGTTCAGGATTGATACATGTTACATTTCATCTTTACAATCAAGTTGCATAGTATTGTTGTTAATCCTTTTCTTAATTAGGACAGAAGTGTTTGGAGAGAGTATAGAAACTTCAGTTTTTTGCTTCAAAGCAAAAGTTTTAAAGTTTTCATTAATGTTTATGTCAAGTTTGTTCTAAGAGATATAAAGTTCATGGTTTAGTTTTTGTTTTAGCAGTTCTTTGAGGATATTGGTTTTGTCTTCATTGAATAGGGAAAATATATGCTAATATTCAAGAAAAGAATTAAGAATGTTAAAAGGCATTAAATCCAGAAGGGTTATTTTAATATTGATATAATAATTTTCTAGCCTTTTCTTTTGGATTTCAAATGATATTGATATTACTTTATAGCTTTCTTGATTGTTTTCTTGAACACAAACTGGAGTTAGCCATGTTTTTGAAGAATTTATAAACTTGAAAAGTTTAATAGTGGAGATTGGTAGAGTAGTAAATATGGTATTGCTTTTGATATTTTTATAAATAATGACAACAAGACACTTGTTTACATCAGTAATAAGGACATTGAAGAGGGCATGTATAGGTTTAGCTACTTGACCTTTAGAAGATGCAGAGAACTTTTCAAAATCTTTAACAGTTTTTTTTTGCAAAAAAATTTTGTATTTCCTTTTATAATAATTTTTTTCAAATGCGAAGAGATCTGAAAAAGTTTTTTTTTATAAATAAAAAATTTTTAATACATTATAAATATTAAATATAAAAAGACCCGTAGATCCATAGTATAGTGATTAGTGCTTCACAAATCAGATTACAAGATACCAGTTCAATCCCATGTAAAAGCAATTGAACAGAATTAATATGGTATCTGATACTATAACCAGTTATATGCTATTTCTTATAAGAAGCCATTTCACATGCTGATCCAGTAGGTATTGATATTGTGATCTTTTCATTAAAGTGTAGAGAAGTAATGATTATCCAGTTGGTATTATAATAATTGTTTAACAAAAAAAGCCATAGAACCACCTATATATTTGAATGTATAGATTGAACTGTACTTTATCTTATCAAAATTTGCTTGACACTTTCCTTTCCTATTGATCATCAAGTAAGGATGTTTTAAATGAAAACACTGAACCAACACTAATGTTATATGCAACATGATTCTTCCCGAATGGTTTATGCATATAAAAGTTATACCTTGTTTAATATTTATACTTTTAGATTTGATAGCTTATATCAACTGAATCCAAAACTGAAGTATCTACTAGGAGATTAAAGAACTTGGAAGCTTGTTTATTATAATCTGTATGATTCTTAAGGAGTTGCACCCTACTTAAATACAAAAGCCTCTATATTTGATAGTTTAAAGCCAATCAGTGATCAAAATCTAAAGCATTCATTAGAAAATATATTTATCATGTTGTTGGTTCCTCTACCTTATAACATGTAAGTGAAAAGATATAATATAATAAGTAACTTAGAAGATAGTTAACAGGATACTACTACCTTTACACAAAAATTAAACCAGTAGGTTAAATGGTTTAAAATTAGTAATAGGATTTCTATCTCCTAAATAGATCCTCCTGAAAATATGTAACACATCTCAAGAATAAATAGTATATTAACAGATATAAAAAAGTAAATAGGTTAGCATTTAACTATTGTAATAGCAATAGATAATGTTTAATATAAGAACTTAGAAATTGATTATTTAATCAATAAAAGCTTGCATTTTATGTCGTTTTACTATAAAAAAAAATATTAAATATAAAAAAAATAATAAAACAAAAAATTTAACTAATATAAATAAAATTTAAAAAAAATTTAAATAATCTTAACAAAATATAAAGAATAACCCCTAAATAATTTTTTTTACAAATTAATATAATAAAACAAATTAATTAATATTATATTGTTAGTGGGAAAGTGATATAGGGCATGGTGATACTATACATTTTGATGCATCTCATGCTTCAATTTTCGATAGATAATAGATAATAGTCTATATCGATACTTCATAATTTTAGAGTTTTTATTAATTATAGTTTCAGATAGTCTATTAGCTAGCATAAAGAAAATGAAGTAGATAGTCTATTTTAGTTTAGTCAGATAGCATAACATAACATCAGTAGAAAGACACAATATATTATTATAAAAAGGAAAGGAGTGATAAAAATTGTGTAGCATAATTGCACATACGACATATGATAATTGTATATATGACATACGATAATTGCACATATGGCATACAATATTGCACAACAATATTCTTAATTAAAGACTTCCTAATTAAGTTGCGTGATCGACATTACAGAAAGAGTAAAGACTAATTGGCTTATCTAATTCAGGACTTGTTGCAAGCAAAGAATGATAGGGAATCACAAAGGAATGTGGTAAAGGTTTTTATCAAGGGAAGCAACAACGGAAAGAAAAGAAGGAATTAGCAAGACTCGGCTGAACAAAAAATCATATGCCTCAAGTAGAGAAGGCCTAACCCTTATCTGACATTACATGAGATGAGCTCCGAAGAAGTGACTAACTCGCTGAAAGTAACATCAACAATATATATAATATTTTTTTTTCAAAACTTTTATAATATTTCAAGATAGAATAAATTATTAAGGAGATATTAGTTCTTTAATATTAGACAGTTTTTTATTTTTTTTACTTAAAGTTTTTTATTAAAAACATACTTAATATAAAAATAAACTAATATATAGTAATGTAGACCTACCTAGTCATAGTTCAGTGGACTAAGGCAGGGTAGAGCTAACCCATGACCCATGGTTCAACCCCAGCTGAGGGACAATTCACATATCCCAAAAAGAGACTTTGTGTCACTGCCCCTATAACTCATGATAAAAAGCAATTTGGGTTGTTTTGACGATCAGGGAGCCTTATAGGTAGACTACACCCTATAGGTCGAAAAGATAGATGATCTGATTGGTAAACTTTCTGATCAAGTATTGCTCAGGAAATATCTTCAAAAGGGGAAGAAGTTTCATGGGATCTTTCTGGTAGCGGAAAGAAAGATACAAATGGCTAAAACCATTAGTTACACAACTATCAGTAAGAGTTTCACATGTCCAATGGTAGTAAGGATCCGGTCGGGGGTGCAGAAGATTAATTGTATCACGAGATGTTCTATCCTAAGGAGTACACTTGCGACGTTTGACTGCATGATCCTATAAAACATAACCCCTCACATGTGTTGCTAGGTTAGATTAGGAAGAGTAAGGTTGGATCTGATTTCCAGACAAATTTGGTGTACTGATGTATCCTTATCCTGCCAATGATATCTCACTGACTAAAATCCTAGTAAGTCTTGACTAAACTGAACAGTTGAAAAACTGTAGCTGGTGACTGCAGGCATTGATCATCAAGGCAGATAGCAAGGCCTGCTTGTCTTGATGTAGCACTTATTCACCTCTACCATCTATATTTAGAGGCTTAGGCCTAAGATGAGTTAATAAAACCAATCTTTACCTATGTATCCCAGAGAAACACTGGGAAACTGGCAAGGTAATCAGAGGTACCTGCGCTGATGGCAATGGATAAACAAAAAAATAATAATAATAATAAACTAATATATATGTAATATATTTTAATATATTAATATTAATTATATAACAAATTTTTATTTTTTTAATAAAAATTATAAAAATAATTATTTAATATATTGTATATAAAAAAAAATAAGATATTAATAAAAATAATAATATTTATATAATTATTGATAAAACAAAAATAATTAATAACAATAAAATATATTAATTTAATTAAATATTTTTATATAATAAATATATATATTTATTTAATAACTTTATTTGTTTAATATTTATAATATAATGATTAGTGGATCAATAGCACAGTGGATAGTACTCCCTGATTTTCAAATACATGTTCCTAGTTCAATATCTATAGGAAGCAAAATGTATAAAATTTATTCTTTATTTATGGATTTTTGGTTTTTCTATAAATATCATATTCCAAATATCCAGATCCTGACCAAATTTAATTAGGCTACATGAAGATGAGATCTTTGGTTTTCTTGATAATCATGGGCTAAAAACAGGTCGAAGCAGGAAAGATTACATGAGGAAAAGCTTCTGATCTAACTTTGATAAAAGCCTACAAACCTTCTAACATAACAAACTCCATAGTACAAAAAATACTCTAACCTAGAGCTATCCCAATCTGATGCTTGCTTAAAAGAAGATGATCCCTACAAAGAAAATTAAAAACCGCTGGTGGTAACAAAAAGTACAATACTTTCTCTGAGAAACCAGGCAAAAAGTATTAAACAGGTTATCCAGATATTCTAACCAATCCCAAAAGATATATACTCTAAATAACAACTGCCAGGATCTAGATTAGGTTAGATAGTTTAAAACTAGTAGTAGAATTTCTATTCCCTAAAGATTTCATCTGATGTGCAGATCGACCCTCTCAATAGATAAATCGATATAACTGGATAAGGCTATAGGTGAAAGTGCAGATTAACTTAAATAGATCTTGTAGTCATATAATTGTATATAAATCACTTAATAAAGAACATGTATTATTAGTACTCTTTACCTAAAAAAAATATATTTATAATATAATTTTTTAAAAAAAGTATTTAAAAATTCTAATTTTTATTTTTATTAAATTTTATTTTATTTATAAATATACAGTATATTTTTATATAAAAATTAAAATATTTATATTTTTAAACAATAAGAATTTTTTAATAAATTAATATTTAATTTTATATAATTTTTTTAATAATTAAATAATTAAATATTATTAATCAAAAACAATTTTTGTAATATTATTATAATAATTTATTTTGTAGTAAATATTATATTTTAATTTAATTTTTTTTTTTTTTGAGATGGATAGGCATTCAATGTCACGGTTTTTATTGAATAATATTCAAACTATACATTTAAGTGGTCTTATATATCTAACTACAAATTAACCATAGCCAATCCACTTATATAATCCAACTATATGAACTTTACACCGGGGTGAAGCCCACATGTCAGGTGGAATTGTATAGGGGGTGAAAATCCTGCCACCAGTTTTAAACCACCTAACCCATCAATCCATTTTTGAAAGGACATCTTAAGGGAACACATGTTAATACTTCACAGATCATTTATCATATTGAACTTCTAGGGCCACGCAGCTACAAATGGGAATTCCACATGTGTATATACCTTCTAATAAATACTTCAAAACTGTAATCCTTGGTTGGCACAAACTATCAAATCTGGGGGCTCGGTTGTTGACCAAGTGGACGCGACTCCTAAATCTCCCAGTAGATACTCCAAGGGAATTCGGTTGGCTTAAGCTACCAAATATAAGGGCATAAATGCCAAGCAGGGCGCAACTCCTACATATAGATAGTGTGAACCCATCACTTACATTGCACGTTAATGTTTAGGTAAGAACTTTCTTCAAGACTCCCTGTTTCCTATTAATATGTTGTGCTACAGAATCTGCTGTGCCAGGGGAGATGTGGGCTTTTTATCGGAGTTAGACCAAAAGCTTTTCCTCATGCAACCTTTCCTGTTTCAACCTGTTTTTCAGCCCGTGATCGTCAGAAAGACCAGAGGTCCCATCTTCATGCAACCTAACTAAATAAGGATTGGATCTGGATGTTTTGAGTACGATATCTATGGGAAATATTTTAATTTATTATATTACAATATTTTTTAAAATTAATTATATTTATTAAATTAATTTTTTTTTCCCCAGCGAGGCCAAAATCACTTTACTTTATTTATTTATTATTTGTTTACATCACTATAATTTAAATAAACTGTTACATGTATAGTGAAAACTATTTAATTGACAGTGGCTTGCTGTTGGAACTTGTTTCTAATTCCCTTAGAAGATTAGCCACAGAGGTTCGAGCCAGCGTACCTGAGCTACACTGGTGGTTTAAATAATTTTAATAAAATATAATTATCAAAAAATTGACTTTTATATTCGATATATCCTTTCATGTTATATAGCCATGTCCATATCTTTTATTAAAATATATGTTTTTAATATAGGATATACAGTAGTACTATTTTGAATACTATGTCTAAATCCTAATTAAATATTTAAGGGTGGGTATCATACTTTACCATATATACTTAACAAGTATTATACATATATGTTTATAGTTAGCTTATCTATATATAACTAGCTATATACCATCTAACTTAATGCTATGTCTGAATACTACCTAAACTCTGTTTTCGGAAAGATGTACAAATCCTTCTTAATTTTTCCCAGAACAATTTTATTAAGATTATTTTGGTTATCAGGCCGTTGATTACAGTATCCTGAACCCTGGTTTTTGGTCCTTCGGAATGGTCCATGGTTTTCACCTTTCACCAAAGCCTCCCGATAGTAAAGTCTGTGAAAGCATGGCATAGCCAAATGCTTGATTGGTATCCTTCAATGCAGCCGTTAGGAATCCCTCAGAGGCATTCTACCGGTTTGGGTCTACTCTTCTTATTACCATTTTCTGATAATGTGATCATGTCGGAAATAATTCTAGTCGATTTCAGATGTTCGATCATATCACAATCTATTTATAGACCAGTTTTTCTATAATTAGAAGCATCAGTTATTATATGGTTAGGCCGATGGTATACAGGTTTTCACATTATTATTTGGGGAATCACATTAGTCCCCTAGTGGAATTGAACCTGTAGCTTGTGATACAGACCTATGGCGCTCTAATCACTGAGCTATGGATCCATAAGTCTATTATTTTTTTTTATAGTAGAATATGTATTAAATATTAATTATTTTATTAATATAAGAATCATTAATTATATATTATATATCTTCTATAGTACTATACTATAGCTAATACTAGTCTACTTTATTTCTTAACCTTAACTTATAAGCTTACACTTCATAAATAGTCTTACTTTATATTATAGTAGAACTAATCAGGAGGTGAAAATCTTGTCACTAGTTTTAAACCATCTAACTTATTAATTTGTTTTTGTCAAAAGACAAATCTACCTTGCAGAGGTAGATAGAATAACAGGATACCTTGATACTTTTTATCTTGAATCTTTGAGAAGGTAATATGCTCAGGTGGTTCAAGATTAGAAAGTTCTTTTCTTATATGGCTTATATTATTATTCTATAAAACACCTTTTATATTATGTTTTCAGCTTACCAGCCTCTGGGATTAGAAAGTGCCAGGAGATATGTATTTCCTAGTAAGTGCTCTAAGAGCTTACTTTTTTTGGTTGATATATACTATTAAATCTAGAGATACAAATGCCAAGTAAAATATAACTTCTATTATCTCCTAGTAGATACTTCAAGAAAAGAAATTTGCTTGGCTTTGGCTATCAAATCTAGGGATATAAATATCAAACAGAATACAACTCCTATAGAGGACTTCTTTTTAGCTAGCTATAATTTATTCAGAAATAGTGTTTTATTAACAATTTCTTTCAAATTGACTTACTTCTTAATAATACAGGGTATAGTAGGGTTTTTGTCAAAGTTAGACCAGAAACCTTTTCTGATGCAATATTTCTAGTTTCAATCTGTTTTTAATTTATAATCATCAGAAAAATCAAAGGTTTCATCTTCATGCAGCCTAACTGAATTTGATTAAGATTCGAATATTTGGATATGACATTTGTAAAAACCTTATGAAATATACAAATGAAGAATAATTTATATATTTTGCTTCTTGTGGGTATTGAACTAAAGACATGTATTTGGAGACCAGGGAGTACTACTCACTGTACTATTGATTCACTGGTTTTATTAAATTAAATTTTTTTTTTTTTTTTAGGTGAATGGATATTTAATGCTATGGTTTTTATTGAATCTTATATTCGAACCATACATTGCAGTCTTATACATATTAATATTGCTACTAACTGTAAGTTTAACCATTACCAATCCATCTTACTTAGCCCAGATACCAACTTGCATCACATGGGTGGGTTCATAACCAGGTTTTACTAAGAGCAATTCTCATCAAGCATATGTTAGTCTTCTATAAACCATCTTGACAATCACGTTGTTTTCAGTTCATGCAGCTGTGGTGGATTTCCGCATATATTGTATATATACTTTCTAGTAAATGCTCCGAAATCTAGTCCTTGGTTGATACACACTACCAAATCTGAGGGCTCGGTTGATTTTTTAGCAAATCAAAATTAATTATTGATATAAATTAAAAAATAATAAATAATAATAAATATTTTTTTTCAGGTAAAGAGCACTAATAGCACATGACTTTTATTGAGTGATTTATATCCAATTACATGACTACAAGATCTATTTAAGTTAACCCGCACTCCCACCTATAGCCTTACCCAGTTATATGAATTTATCCACCCAGAAAGTGGATCCACACATCAGGTGGGATCTTTAGGAGATAGAAATTCTATCACTAGTTTTAAATTATCTAACCTAATCTAGATTTTGGCAGTAGTCATTTAGAGCATATACCTTTCAGGGTTGATTAGAACATCCAGATAATCCATTCAATATTTTTTACCTGATTCCTCAGAAAAGATATTGTACTTCTTGTCACCACTTGTGATTTTCAACTTTTCTTATAAGGATCGTCTTCTTTTAAGCAAGTACCAAATTGGGATAGCCCTAGGCTAGAGTGTTCTTTGTGCTATGGAGTCTGTTGTATCAGGGGTTTGTGGGTTTTTATTGGAGTTAGACCAGAAGCCTTTTCTCGTGCAACCTTCTCTGCTTTGATCTATTTTCAGCCTGCGATCGTCAGAAAGATCAGAGGTTCCATTTTCATATAGCCTAACTAAATTTGGTCAGGATCCAGATGTTTGAAGTATGATATTTGTAGGAAAACCAGTAAACCCACAAATGAAGGAAAATTTTATATATTTTGCCTCCTGTGGGTATTGAACTAGGGACATGCATTTGGAGACCAGGGAGTACTATCCAATGTGCTATTGATCCATTGGTCTCAAAAAATAATAATTATATTTGATAAAAATTTTAATAATTTTTAAATTAAAACTTATTTAAATTAATTTTTATAAGAGTTAAATTTATTAAAATATTTTAATTAATTTATTTTTTTTTTTAAAGTGAACATATATCGATGTGAATCTTTATTGATACATAATATCTAGATATGATATCAAGTGTCTTTTACATATGAAAACATGTTCAATTGAAATGATTTTATATTGTGATGTCTTCTATATATAGAATTAACACTGCCTATTAATTAAAATATTTTAATTTATATAGCAAAAACTTAAGTATTTATTATAAAATTTTTTAAAAAAATTTATAGTATATATATAATATATATGTAAATATTAAAAAAATCAAATCTTTTTAAATAATAATTAATTAATAGTTTAAAACTAATTTTTTGATAATAATCTTTTATTTAATTTCAATTTAATATATTTTATAATTTTAGATTTTATAATATTTAGATTTTTATTTGTTTTCAATAAAATTAAAAACAAAATTATTAAATTTGTAAATAAAAATTAAAAATAAAAATTATTTTAATATTTATCAAAATCAAATAGCATAAAATAAATTTTTAAAAAGTTTTATATTATTTAAAAATAATATTATTTTTTAAAAGTTTTTAATATATTATTAAAATAATTTTTTTCAGTTATAACTTTATTGTTTTAAATAAAATTAACTATTTAATATTAATATTACAAGCATATTTACTTGATATTGTTTAATAATATTTGTTTAGTTATAATAATTTCAATTAATTTATATTTTATATTGTTAATGTAATAGTATTTGTATTTAATACCTATTTGTAAAAAATAATAATAATAATTAATTTTAATTCAATCAAAATTGAATTGATATTTAATGTAAATGAATTATAAATTACTATAGTTTTTAAACTATCATGCGTATTGTAAATAACTATTTTTTTAAAAAAATATTTAATCAAGTTTAAAATTGACAACCAAAAATAAACACACTTATATTGTAAGATATTTATTTAATTGGAAATTTCTATTTGAAATAGTTTATTGAAATAAGTATAACATACTAAATTAAAACCGAGGCTTATTACCAATGTCAATATTAAAATTAATAATACAATAGATTCATGTTTTTGAAATATACAATCAACTCGAGTAATAAACGAAAGCACGATTTGACTATAACATTGACCTTTTAACCTTGGTCTTATTCTACAAAAACCTATGGCGGCGCGCATTCAACATACGTAATCAAATTTAATTTACAGCAAAGATTTATTATTATAAAGTATAAATACAGTAATTAGAAAAAATAAAAATAAAATGTTTGTACCGCAAGTGAATTAATTAGTTAGTCGTAGGATGTACTGTATGTTTAGACCTATATATCAACATTGTTAAGAATATACAGATCTTATTGTTATACATTATACTGTATTTCATGTTTTTTATTTCACTTTTCGATATATTAGTTGTACATTATTTTAATTTGCAGTGTTTCTTTTTCTTTATGATTAACAATATTTGTTGAATTTTCTTTATAAACGTTATTCCCAGAATAAATTTACTCAATTTTAAATGCTAAAGGAAAATTAACTATTCCAGCATAGTTATAATAATTTGGTTTTCAAGGTACTGTATTTATTCAATATTTAATATCTTAAAGTTACATAAGATAAAAATGTGTGCGAGTTGCATCTTTTAATAAAATAAATTACAAACGTGTTAATTTTATTAGTGACAGCATGAACACAATACAATCAATGACTCACGTAGATAAAAATCCCTCATTTATGGGTATTGCAAGTGCAAGATCCCGTAGCACAACTGCAAGTTGAACAGGTGCAAGAGCTTAAATCGATAAATTTCTTGTTAAATTCGTTTTGATCCCACAAAAAAACAACCTGGAAAAACAAAAACTTTGACTTACGTGTTTCCACACTCTGGATCAGTATTGTTGGTAGTATACATTTCTTTTTTTAAAAAAAATTTCGAGAGAGAAAATTTAAGGAGTTATGATTTCAGAAAGGTAATTTATAGACAAACTCGTATCACGCGAGTTGGAAAAAAAAAATATGCAAGATGAAAAATTGGTCATATGTACAACATTCGAAATCACACTTGGAAGGAAAGAAGTGTGGAGCTAAGCACAGTATGGTGAATCGAAAGGAAGATCATGATACGAGTAGCCTTATCTCTTTTCATCATATGGATGATAAGCCAATGGTGATATGAATTCGTTAAGATAATGGCATCGTGGGAAATTTCACCGTTTAACACATCTGATAATTGGTGCAGTTTGGTGAAACCTTACGGATTATCCAGAAATACTTTCCCCTGAAAAATTTTTTTTTTCGGTACGGTAAAATTGTTTTTCGTTAGAGACTCTATGTTTAAAATTATCAGTTCTTCCTAAGGCTATTCTTTATAATCTTCTAGTGTATAAAAATATATTTATAAAAACTATAACTATGGTAACAGATTAAACGATGAGCCTATCGCTAACCTTTAACCAACACTCGTGTAATTTACAAAGTTTGAACGTGTAACGACTTGAGCGGAACCTCTTAATTCGATACCTTTTTTCATCTCTTCTGATTTTTTTATGCGTCACAATATGGATAATAAAACCAGTTCTCCTTTTGTTTTTCCATCAATCCTTCCCACGCTAATTATTACCCTAAAGTCGTTTGCCGTTTAAGTAAATCTCGGTACTGTATTTTAACGCGAAATCATATAAAGAATCCATTTAGTCACATGATAAAACGTAAAATATTAGACACCATGGTACTATAGTAATATTGATACGGTATTATTTTTGACAATTATAATTTATAAAATATTATAAAATCATATTTAAATTTTTCAAATATAAATAATCAATTAACTCTATTTTTTAAAAATAATTTTTATTAAAAAAAAAACTTCTTTTGTTTATTATTGTTTTTTAAAAAATTTTTATAATCATTTTTTTTGAAAAAACACCTTTATTCTCTTTTTTATATTATAAAGTTATGTTATATTTAAATAAAATTTTTAATTAATAATCAAACAAGTTTATAAATTATATTTATTCTTTAATTATATAAAAAAAACTTATAATAATTTATTTTAATTTATTTTTATATAACTTTCTTTAAAAAATTTTTTTTAATATATTCTTATATTAATACTTAATATTACAAATATATTTAAAAGTTATATACTATTATATTTAATCTTTGTTTAAAATCATTATTACTTTTTATTTGATTTTATTAATATTTATTTTAAAATATTGTTTATTCTAGAATAATAATTTTTATATATTGATTTATTATAATCAATCATTATATTTTTATATTATTATTATTCTAAAATATTTTTTGTTTTTCATATTTTTATTTATTTATTTTTTTCAAAATATTTATCTCTATATCATTATTATATATAATTAATTGTTTTTCAAATATATAATATTAACAATAAAAAAAAAAACTCTTTCATAAATCTTTTTTCCTTAAAAATTTTCTTTTATAGCAATAGACAAAATTCTAAAGAGAAAAAAATCAGCAAGTACTTTTGGAAGCCCAACTCCAAGGGCAAACTCTCAAATCCATCCCATATTCTTTTGAACATTATTATAGCTAATCTAAATAATTATTTTTTCTTTATAGTTTACAAGAAAAATAACTTAAACAATATCCAAATTACTGAGCCAGCAAAACATATTTCTATTTTTCTCCTAACTGACTTTTCCAAATTCTGGATTATTCTTTACAAAACTCAAGTAATAACAGCAATCTATCACAAGTAAACATTGCTTTTATTAGATTCAAACAAGTAACAATCAACTCAAACTCCTCTTCATACCTATATACAACAGTATCACTAACAATTAATAATATGAAAAGCAATATCCAAAACAACTTCAATAACTTCTTTTTCTATCAAGAAAAGAATAATCTTGCTTCAAGTATAAAAAAGACCATTGTTAGAAAAGTATTAGACAATAATTTCAACTATATCTTTAATTTCTCTTGAAACTAAATTAATATAATAAACAGTATAACCAAATTCACTCTTGAGAAAATACAAGATGCATCTATCCATCCACCTTCCAATATACCAGTTTAGAATGAGGAGCCAAAAATTAAAGAATAATACTTTTCCATAAGTCTTAAAGGAAAAAGATCAATTTCAAATTTCAAAAAAAATTCCCAAATAGCTTACTTTTATTAATTAATTAACAGAATACAAATAATCCAATTTTGAATAAAATAGCAGCAATATACATATATTTCCTGTAGCTAAAGATGGGTCCCTAAAGTATTTAGCATATAAAATTTACGTCCCCTTACGTCCACGTCCCCTAGAGGACATAATTTCTAGTTCTTAATTTCAATAGGGACATAATTCCAGAAATGATTTGTATAGATGCTTAAAACTATAAAGAACCTTTGTAGGTAGTTTTTTTTTATTCCTTAATATAGAAATGAAAATTTTTAATAGTAAGGGACATTTGAATTATGTCCTCACAAATAATTTAGGGACCCATCTTTACCTGTAGCGTCAATTAATATGAACACATTACACATTAATAGTATTATAAAACAAATACCAATAGTATTCATAACACAGATAACATAATGCAAGTGAATAATTCTTATAATGCAATTATTACAAATAACTATTAGAACAAATCAGAAAGTACAATTAGATCCACTAGTCCTTGCTCAGATAATAATATGTCAATAGTATTATTGAAACACTCATCTGTTATAGGAAATATTAACTCTTAAATAGAATTTAATTGCCAAGTCTAAAAGGACTTGACTATTTTACAAAACAATACAGTTATAAGTCACATATCTTATCAAGAATCAGAACACATCCAGTATCTGGAAAATAGAACAAGAGTTTTATTAGAATGGTCAGATGAAGAGTCTAGCCTTGTTGGAGATCTCGAAAATTCCTCTAATCTTTTATCTATAGAAAATTCAAATGAAATTTCATATATAATAATATTTCCAAGCAACAAAGAAAAAAAACACTGAGATTCTAATAGAAAGTAATCCAACTTTTAACTATCCAATAGATAACTCCTTCACTAAAGATAGGTTCCTAAATTAAAGATAAAAATATAATTCAAATGTTTCTTACTATTAAAAAAGTTTTTTTTTAAATATAAGATCAAAAAAAAACTAGCTACTGTTGGACTCAATGGCAAGTCTGTTGCTAATCCAGACCAAGACTCGTGTAATGTTGGATAAGTGGATCTATATCACTGATGATACCAAAGGTACGTATAGTGATAATTATTCTAATCTTTCTTTATGTTCAGCTAGTCTTCTCTTCTAATCCTTTTCCTATTGAACTACAAGACCCTGGATTCTTCTTAAGGTGACTAAAGACAAATAAAATAAGTTTATTAATTATCATTGTACAAGTACAAACACTTGGCTTTTCAGTGAATAGTATTTTATTAATTTGTTCTCTCTCTTTTTTATATTTGGACATCATTGCTATATGACTGCGACATGTCTTTAAATCTATCGTCGTGTTATACAGAATTGCTAAACTTTGACAAGCTTTGTATCCATCAATTATGCATAATTGATGCATGATTGATGCCTCATGCAGTACTGTGCCAGGCCTTATATATCACATTATATCTCTTACTACAATTTTTATGCTAACACTACAAAGATTTTTTGCAATTTAGGCCACTTGATTCAAATGTTTTTTGAATTATGTCCCTATTAAAATAATAAATAAATAATTATATCTCTTCAAAAGGAACATAATTGATTTGCGAAATTTTATATATTAAATAATTTAGAGATCTATCTTTACCCTCTACCCCACAAACAATTAATATTAATAAATCCTTTATCAGTAAATATGATACAATTATTGACCTAGCATCTTAGCTACTTTTATATAGAATCAAAACTCAAGACATAACAGATCTATTTATTAAAATTAAAACTACTTCAAAAAGGCTAATTATACAAGAACTTCATTTTGCAATCTTTATGAAAATTCTTCTCAGAAATAAAACTTTTTTCAGATCATTTACAAAAAATAACCTACTGAAAGAAAATCACCAAAAAGAGTATGAAGCTCTAGAAACAAAAGTATATAACAATTACAAAAAAAACAATGACACAGGCTATATTAATAAAAGAATAAAAAGAAAAATAAGATGGATCCTTAACCCATTCCTTTTTGTAATGTGTTTAAAATTTATAGATCTAAACAAATTCAAATATTATGAAATAGTCCAGATACTTGAGTTTGAATGCAATTGTTTTTTAAAAAATAATGATATATTAGTAGATTATATTGAACTCCTAGACTTGATAAAAAAAATGCTCTACAAATTATTTTCAATATTGCTGAGTGAACCAGAAAGCATCCTTTCTAATATAATTATTAAGCTCCTATGCCTATTGTCAATCAAAAAAAGATCACTTCTCTCTCTAATAGTTTCAGTTCACCAAACATATTATCAATTTTTCCAATTTTCAGACTCTTTCTTCTTTAAATTTATTCTACTATCAAAGGAGCCAAAAGACTTAAATAATAAGATCAAGTATTCTTTCCTATTATTGAAAAAAAGAATTTCAAAAAACTATTAATAAGAATTAAAGAACTTGCTAAGTTTTACAAAATACCTTCAAAGCTTTCCAAAACCTTTTTTAACCTGCTTCTATCCAAAACCTATTGCCAGCATTATACAAATTGTTGCTTAAATATTTAGCAATATATTTTCTATATGATCCAATTACAATGGATACAAGAAAACTTATAGAAATTTTAAAAAAAGAGTATAGCCTTAGAGCTTTGCCACTTGACTTTTACAAATTTAAAAGACTACTTCCCTACTTATCCAATCTATTACTCAATAAACTTGATATGACAATTCCAATGAAAATCAAAAAAGATATAGAAACTCTTACCAAATACTTGCAAAAAGACTTCAAATTCAATTTGCCTCTGGGTTCTCAATGGGTTAATCCATTCATTTCACAAACAAATAAAGAAAAACTTCCTGCCAAATCACAAATATAGACAAGACTTTAAAAATCAAAGACTTTATTGACCACCACTTAAATAATTTTTTGCTTACAGTATGCAAGTTACATGAGAGATATGAGTTTTGCACTATTCCTGAGGATTGGTTTCAAGCTCTCAAACTGCCACTGCCATCTATGGAAAAGCTTAACAAAGTGTTTGGAGAAAACTTGTTCACTACTTGATTCTCTTTAAAAGATAATGAAAACTTGTCAATGATAATCATATAATTGCATAAAAAATATAACTTTGATAGACTATGTAACAATATTGACTGTGACTGCGCCATGGGACCCCTACTGTGCCCTGTGAACTAGATGTCCCAGAAGGTATCTGATCTGCCCCTGATGACCTGCAAGTCTGAAACACGTTCCCAGACAATTGTCAGATGCATATATTATGCAATTCTGATCCTTGATGATGTGACATGCCACCAAGTGCCACTAATTAGATTACTATGAGTTAATGTAACCAAATTAGGAGCATAAGGCTATAAAGTGTACATATCTTTTTTCTTTTATTTATTTTTATTTTCTTTTTGTTTCATTATGTTAATTAAGTACATATGTCTCTGGAGGTTAAGCCCAATATAGATATATGTATTTTTATATTTATTTATTTATGTATTTTTATGTTGTATAAAGCCGACATGTATAAAAGGATGCTCTTTTTGACCTTAATAAAGTTCCAATTCTGTTGGCATTTAAATTACAATCACTCAAGTTTACTGTCTTTTTTAATCACTAATAATTTATTCAAGACTTTTACAACTTGATAGCAGTGGATTCAAAGAACTTTTCCCTTGCAAAGAAGTCCCAAGTGAAACTCTGTTAAAATGGATATTATCCAATTTGCAATGTTTATGAAGACCTTCCAAGAAACCATGAAAGCTCTTGCAATAGAGAAGAGAAAACAACCTGCTGGATCAAGTTTTTCGACCACTACCACTGCTGTGCCTAGGATATCTTTGAGAATCCCTACATTCAAAGAAGAACCTGGGAAAAATGTGGAAGTCTGGCTGCACCAAACAAAGAATATTCTACACGCACAAGGAGTCAAAGAAGAAGGACAGATGGTTTATTATATTGCCACCAGATTCGAGGATACCACTCTCCATTGGTTTGTTAACAAAATCAAAGACTCCATTATTGCCACTTTTACTGGATAGGACCAGTTTAAGAAAGAACTCCAAATCACCTTCCAACCCCCACACTACCAACAACATTTGTGTCACCAACTTAAAAACCTGCTTTAAACAGGAACTATGCAGAAATACATCTTCCAATTTAGGAATCTGGTAAACCAAATTGATGATATGTATCAATTGGACTGAGTTGCCTATTTTGTAGAAGGACTGAAGCCTGCGACCAGAATAGAAGTAAGTTACAAATACTTGGAAACCCTTGACAAAGCTATCCAAATTGCAAGCCGATATAATACTGCCATGTTTGGCCTAGAACGACTGATGGAAAAATTTACTACTTGAGGATACCAATCCCAAGGAAGAGACCAACAATCCAAACCAACTCCAATGGAATTAGACTGTACTAAGACCTATAGGAAACTATCCATCAGTAGCCAATACCAGAAGAAACAAGTGAAATGCTACAATTGTGGGAAGATAGGCCACTACGCCTGAGACTGTCGATCAAAGAAGACTGAAACTAAGGTTAAAGTTACTGTAATCGAAGAACAATCCACTTTCCCAGATGCTAAGTTTATCCACATTGAAGAAAACTAAGAAACAACTACTCCATTTTAATGGGAAGATTGATGGACACCCCATGTGGATCCTATTGAATAGTAGTGTCTCCAAGAATTTTATTGACGAGAAATTTGTTAATTAATGATGACTAGGGTTCCGATTGGTACCATTCGGTACAATATTTTGTAAAATCGATACCGAAAATTTTTGATACGATACTTTAAAGTACTGATATTGAACCGAAGTATCGAAAATATAAATATTAATTAAAGTATTGTATAAAGTTTCAATTAATACTATTTTATATATCGTATATCATTAACACTATGATCCTAATTATTTTCTTTTCAAGGCTGAGAAAAAATACAGCCTTTTTATAATATTTTGATCAATTGTTGATCGCTCTACTATAATTATTTATGTGTATTCATTTATTTTGTACAAGAAATAACTAATGAATTTTTTTTTTATACTTGGAATGATTATCAAAAAAAATTCTTATCTGTAAGTCAAGAAGTGAAATTGCTCAAAATATTACTATAACAATCTCTTTTGATCCCTTAACAAATAATGTTTTTCTAGTCTTTCCGCAAATAGTTACTTATAACTACAAAAAGGCTTTACAACTTGAATTTCGAGCTATAATGTCCCGAATTCGTGACACCATTTAAAAATCTATAGGTATTTTGAGAATTCTTTTTACATTAATCATATAAAAATTGATCATTACTTTACATGATGACTGTATATATAATTTTTATCAACAAGATTCATTGATTGAAACCTAAAATACTATAAATAATGAATGGGAAAAAGAATTTATTGATTTAGTATATAAAAAAAATTACTGATATATATAATAATGAATATGCATCCAAACATGAAGAAAATGTTGATTTAGAAAACTATCAAGAAGATAATGAATTTATGATTCATATTTATCGATGAAAAAATATTGAAAAAGAAAATGAATTAAACCAATATTTAAAAACATCAGTTGTTTTAGAAAAAACAGATATTTTATAATGGTAGAAGGTAAATATTAAATTAAAATTTAATTTAATTATATTATTTATGTATATATATTAATTTTAATTTGTTTTATTTAGTCTAATGAATTCGAATATTCTCATTTATCAATAATGGCTAAAGACTATTTAGCTATTCCTGCTACAAGTGTACCAATTGAACGTATATTTTTTAGAGGTGTAGATTTAATAACTCTAACACGTAGCAAGTTGAATGCTAATATTATTAGAGCATGTATGTGTTTAAAAGAATGGTAGAAAAATATTCTTAATGATAAAAATTAAATAATTTTCTAATTAAAATAATTTTCTAATTAAAATAATATAAATTTTTTGAATAAGAAATAATAATAACTTTTTTTTTCATTTGAGTTATATAGATGGATTGGTTACGATTAAATTTACAAGTTAGTAGTAATATTAATATATATAGGATTATCTAGATGTATAAGTTAAAATATTAAAATTTAATAAAAACCTGACATTAAATGCCTGTTCATCTAAAAAAAAAAAATTATAAAAAAAATTATAATTTGATTTTTTTATTTTTTTTTGAAATTAAAGATTATTTATTTTTAATATAAATTTAATAAAAAAAATTATAAAGATATTAACTGAAATAATAAAATTTTTATTTTATTTTTAAATAATTATTTAATTATAATTATTAAATATAAATTTGATTTTTAAATTATTATTATTTTATATAATAAAAAAATATTTTATAGTAAAAATTTTAAAAATTTTAATTGATCTATGCATTTTAAAATATTTTAAAATATTTTAAAAATAGGTTAAAAAAAAAAAAGATTAATATTTAACAAATAATTTCTCCAATTTTTTCAAGTTTCTTAAACTTTTCTGTTTATCTTTTCAAACCTACCCATTAACCATCTATATTTCATATACTTTATTTGATATTTTTTATAATGGATCAATTAAACAAAACAAAAAATGTAATAAAAACTATATATATATATATATTTTACTTTTTAATATAAAATAAATATCGTTGACCTGTGGGTCTATAGCACAGTGATTAGTGCTCCACAGGTCAGATCACAAGATACCGGTTCAATTCCATGTGAAGGCAATTGAACAGAATCAATATGGTATCTGGCACCATAACCATCTATGTGCCGTTTCTTGTGAGAAGCCAGTTCACATGCCGATCCAGTGGGCGTCAAGATTGTGATCTTCAGATAAGGTGATGCAGTGTGACGATCATCCGGCTGGTGTTATGATGATCGTTTGAAGAAAGAAGACGAAAAAGGTAACAAGGTGTCCGCTTTTGAGTAAGATGGTTTGGTGATCATTTTCCCGTGGTACCTGGTGTCTCTTCCTGTCAAGATGGCTGCCTCTACAGAGTTCTATTCGCCACAATAGGTACTACCACCAGTTCCCCCTTTCACTTCCCTTTATAACATTCCTGGTTAGAAATAGAACACAGCATGCTAATACAGAAGTAGGGAATCTTGGTGGGATCGTCGATGTGGACACTAACGTGTGGTGTAAGTGTGTATGACTAATGATCTTAGTTGGTTAAAATTTTTCCAATCGATTAGTTGTTTTAATTATAATCAACTAGTTGCAATTAAAAATCCCTATACTCTGATTAGTTAATTCCAAACTTTTCAACTAACGATTTGTAACACTATGTACGACCATATCCCTATATGTAGAAGTTGCGCCCTGCTTGGCATTTATGTCCTTAGATTTGGCAGCTTAAGCCAACCGAGTTCCCTTGGAGTGTCTACTGAGAGATTTAGGAGCCCCCAGATTTGGTAGTGTGTGCCAACCAAGGATAGATTTCGGAGCATTTACTAGGAAGTGCATATATATATGGATTCCCTCTGCAGCTGCGTGAGTCGAAGACGAGATTCAAGCAAGACGATCTATAGAAAATTAGCATGTGTTGGTTAAGAAATATCTTCAAAAAGCCTAAGTATGGACCTACCCCCGAGGTGTAAGTTGGTATTTGGGTAGAAAATGGGCGGGTAGCGTCAGTTAAACTAGACTGTTTATGTGTTGACCATGTAATCTATATAAATAATTAATAAAAGCCTCGCGTGTATCGCACTTAGTCCAAAAAAAAAAAAATATATAAAATAAATATCAAATTATACTTATTTTATTTTTAGTCAAAGCATCTATTCAATTTTGAATCAAGTTCACCCAAACCTCACAAAAAAATCATAAGATAATAAAAAAGTAAATTAATTATATTAATTATATATTAATTATTATAATTTTAACAAATTACATTGTTTATTAAATATTTATATTCTATATTATATATATATATATATAAGAATCCTGAACTTAACAAAAATTGAATTCTATTTCAAATTCTACCTCTCAATGGACAAGATCAATTATTAAGAATAATATTATATGAATTACTATTACCAGAGGTAATAATATTATATGTATAACAAAAAAAAAAAAAACTCTTTCCTGATTACCCAGATTCGCCTAAAATCCGCAGTAATCAGCTAGGAGTTTGCCCAAAGGCCCCACCCGCCATGGCAACACACAGCAGCAGCACTCCCAGGAGCAAGGGCTCGCCTGCCTCCACCCAGCAACAGCCCCCAGCGCCCAAAACCCAGCAAAAACATAAGCAAAAACAGCAGCCAACAGCACCCGAAGCAGGTAGCAGCCAGCCACCCGGCTGGGAAGCCACCATAGAGGAGGGGGTAGAGGCCTCCTTCGACTGGACGGCCGACACCCGTATGGAAACAGAGGAACTACTGCGGGCACCCACCCCGCCCACCTTTGGCGACTCTGACGAGGACCCAGCGCTTACAGATCCAGAGAGCGAGGCAGAGGACGCCTCGCCCACCCAGCACCAACCATCCAAGCCGGCCAGACACCCCTATGGGCCGCCCACAAACTGGCGCACCCAATACGGCCGTTCCCGCTTCAAAACGGCCATCCAGGTGGAAAACCTGGCTGGCTCCATGGAGGAAAAACTCAATGCAGTCAAAGAAACAGTCTCTCAACTTGACTCCTACATAGGCGCCCGTGTGGCGCAGCAACAGGGGGCAAAATTGATCGTCGTATCATTTGCCAATCAAAAAGATGCACAAAAAGCATGCAAATTACAAATCCAAGAAAATAACGACCACCGTATGACCATCCTAGCCGATCTTGACCTAAAAGAGGCCAAAAGCAAGTCAATCCGTATCTGGGACATCCCCCTTAACACCAATAAACAAGAGATCAGACAAAAACTCACCCAAATCGAGCAAATTAAGAACCTCAAAATGAATACGGCTGGCATGTGGCAATGCGCACTAGTCGAATTTGCAGAACAGAAAGATTACAACAAAATCAGCAGAAGATGGAGCATCCCATTCAAGGGAGAACTCCTGAGAATATATCCTTTCCTGAAAACATGTGAAACCAAACAAGCACGAGACAAATACACCTTGAGACTCACCAACCTTCCCCCTGAAACCACAGGGTATGACTTGCGTGACATAATCAGCACCACCAAGGCAGCAATCTGTCATATTCCCCATAACCGAAACTATATCAAGAAACGGTTTGCCTTCCTCAGTTTCACAACAGCAGAAGCCAAGATGCAAGCCAAGAATCATGAGGTCTTCCTGGGAGAAACACTCCTCAACTGGCATGAAGTAGAAGAAAAACTTTGCGCAATCTGCTGCGCCGCAGACCATCTGGCAGCAAACTGCACAATTAAAGCAAAGCGTCAAGAAAAGCAACAAATGCTGAAAGACAAAGCAAAAAGGTACAACTTACTCTACCAAAAATTTAAACCAGCAGGCACAGCAAACATCAGAAGAATGGCACCCAAACCAACCACCAAACCAGCCAATCAAGACCGCTTAAGAGCTTGGGAACAATTCAACAAGACCTCTAACAGATTCGGAAAGAAAGGAACATTTGCTCAAATAGCCAAACAATCTCCTGGCAGGAGCTCAAACCTGGCGGCAAATAATCCAGCAGCAATGATAAACCTTCAGTCATCACTAACAAAGGTACTCAGAACGGTACAAACAATTGGCGCAGAGCTCAAGGAAATCAAAGAAACCATCAATGACCTCAACAGTAGAGTCAGCAACCTCGAGAAATTCGCATATTTCTACACTGTAGATGACGAAGAACAAATGGAAGCCGCAATAGAAACAGGCAAAGAGTACCTGAATCAGAACCCACCTCGTACAACCACATCAGAACCAAGGGACTTTAACTACCAACGGAAGAGACAGGCAACAAGCCCTGCAGTAGATACACTCGATATCAGAGAACAGCAAACGAACCTCAACACACGCATGGCCAACATTGATGATACTTTCCAAAATATAGTTGGCACCCTCAATCAACTTATTGACATCACAACAAACACACCCCAACATCCCGCCCCATATGATGAACAATAAATCAAAGGAAAGAAGTACAAATCTCCCCAACACAATATCATCACCAAGCAGGATGGAAACAATGGACAACAACACCAACATTACACCCCTCCAACAACCAACAACCACATGGAAAATATTAACACACAACGTAAGAGGTATTAATGACCCCACCAAATGTCAAACATTCTTCACTTACTGTGTTCAAAGAGACATCGACATAGCAGTACTCACTGAAACACAAGTACAAAATACAAATCACAAATTCTGGAAACATCCAAACTACAACAT
>CAJVPV010000136.1:0-27835 GCA_910591835.1 Acaulospora morrowiae
AAGGATAACCGCCGCTAGAAGGACATAGCCCAGGGTATCAAGAAGGAAACGAGTGCCGGGAAAGAAAAGAAGAGAAGTTAATTAGTACTGCCCGGCTAAATCAATCATACACGCCTCAACTTACCTTTAGTAACGCGAACTTTGAACCGGTGAAGCGACTGACTCACCGTTTTCCGGCCCAACAATATATATAAATAATAATTCAAATTACTAAATTAGCAAAAATATATCCATTCTATCTTTAGTCGACTTTTCAAATTTTGGATTGTTCACTTACAAAATCCAAGTAACAGTAACCACATGCAAGTGAATGTTGTCTTTACTAACTTTAAGCAAGTAACAACTGACTCTATCTTTTTTTCATCACATACAATGGCTTCAATAACCATTAACAACTATAAAAGCAATACCCAAAACAACCTTAATAACTTCTTTCAATATCAGAAAATGAATAATTTTGTCCAAAATATAAGAGAAACCATTGCAAAAAAGGTTCTAGACAATAATTTCAATTACATTCTCCACCTTTTCTGAAATCAAGTTAATATTATTAAAAGTAATAAGAGATTTAATTTAGAAAAAATTCAAAATGCACCATTCCATATGCCATCAAACATACTAGTCCAGGATGAGAAATCAATAATTATTAAACAAAATTCTACTAAAAATTCTAAGGGAAAAAAGCTATCATCTCAAATTCCAAAAAAAACCCCAAGCAGCTTACTCACTCATTAATTTATAAAATATAGGACAGTTCCAAAATGACAAAATTAGTAGCAATATACATGTATCTCCTGCATCTTAGGAGCATGCAAAAGTAATTAATACAACAAGCCATATAGCACCAAACATCAATGACATGCATAACTAAGGTGACATTATACAAGTGGTTGATCTTTATTATGCAGTCATCACAAACAATCAATATAACAAATCTAGAAGCACAATCAGACCAACTAGTTCCTGTTCTAATAATGATGTATTAATAGAATCTTTGGATATTACAAATCTTATTGGCAGTATCAGCTTCTTTATAGAATTTGATTATCAAGTACAAAAAGAGTTAGGCAACTTATAAGAGAATGCACCTCCATTTAGATGAACTATACCAGACCAAATTAAAAAAAAATATTAGATAAAGTTGAATCTGGCTGATTAATTAATGATCCAAGTTTATATGAAAACCGCAATAACTCTTACAGTTTTTCACTTATCAAAAATTCATTAGTAAATTAGTAATCAACCATACCTCCAAACAATAGAAAAACAGAATTGCAGAAATTCTTCTAGAAAGTAGCTATCCAATAGATGGCTCCACTGTCATATATATATCAAGCAACAATGAATTCTTTACCAACAAGCACAATACAATCATTGGCTTAACATTACAGTATTAGCCTGCCATAGCAATGTCAAAGCAGTAGCAAATCTCTTTAAAAAAATCAGAAACACTTATAAAGGATCAGTTTTACAAAAACTTCATTTAGCAATTTTCATCAATATTTTCCTGAGAGATAAAACCTTCTTCGGATTTTTTACCAAAAATGTCTTACTTAAAGGAAACTATCAAAGAATACAAAGAGCTAAAAGCAAAAGCACATAATAACTATAAAAAAACCAATAATATCAGATATATTAGTAGAAGAATTAAAAGAAAAATCAAATGGATTCTCAACTCATCACTATTTATGGCTTGTCTCAGATTAACAGACTTAAGTAAATTCAAATTTTTCGAAATTATACAAATCCTTAAATTTGAATACAACTACTTTATAAAAAATAACAACAGTATCATTGACTACATTGAGCTGTTAAATATAATAAAAAAAAATGCTGTATGAATCACTACTAGCCCTTTC
Organism: Acaulospora morrowiae; assembly: GCA_910591835.1. NCBI lineage: Eukaryota > Fungi > Glomeromycota > Glomeromycetes > Diversisporales > Acaulosporaceae > Acaulospora > Acaulospora morrowiae. The sequence continues at coordinate 1,860 of CAJVPV010000136.1, forward strand.
AGATAATCCAGAATTAATTCTCTCTAATATAGTCATTAAGCTTTCAAGTTCACTATCAATCAAAAAAAAAATTATTGCTTATATCTACTGTATCAATATTAAGACATTACAAGTTCTTTTAACTTCTTGATTTATATTTCTTTAAGTTTAAATCACTACCAAATAACCCCAAGGATCTTAATAAAGAAACCAACCACCTTTTCTTCATTATCAAAAGAAAAGACCTGAAATAACTTTTAATAAAAATCAGGGAGCTTGCTAAGTTCTATGAAGTTTCCATAAAATTGTCTAAAACATTTTTTGATCTGCTACTACCTAAAATTCCACTTTCAGCATTATATAAGCTGCTTCCAGGGTACCTGGCACATTAATTTTCTCATGATCCAATAACAATGAACATAAGAGAGCTCATTGGCATCTTAAGAAAAGAATACAGTCTTAAAACTCCACCTCTGAACTTTTATAAGTTCAAAAGACTGTTACCTTAATCTTTCGATTCATTGTTGAATGATTTAGACATAAGCATCCCCACACAAATCAAGGAGAATGTTGACCACCTTATAAAATACTTTCAAAAAGACTTCAAATTTAACTTGTCTCTTGGTCCTCAGTGGATTGACCCAACCATCTTATAGACAGGCAAAAAAAAACTATTGAGCAAAATTTCTGATATGGACAAGTCTATCAATATTAAAGATTATATTGATCACCAAGCGGATGACTTTCTACTGACCATGAGAAAACTGCATAAGAGATATGAATTTTATAAACTGGTTTTAGGCTTCAAAGCCATCCTTATCCTCTATAAAGAAGCTCAACAAAATATCAGAGAACAATCTTTCTTCAATATGCTTTTTCCTTATGAATAACAAAAACTTACTCTTGCTGATTGCACAACTATATAAAAAATATATATTTGACAGACTACCAGAAAAATACATTGATTCTAAAGATCTGTCAGAGCCTGGCTTTAATTCTATTCCCTTTATTTGTTAAAATGATATCTCTATTCAACTTTAACCATTTATTAAATACTTTCACACAACAGATCCTTCTTTCAAACCTTTCTAACACTAATATCAAAAACCTACTTAATATCTTAACCCTAAATATTTGTGGACTAAATGATGGAAGCAAACTAATAGTACTATTCCAGAATCTTAAAAAGGACAAAACCATCTTGTGTGGCTTAGAAACAAAAATCTCAAAAGAGAATTCTCTTTTCAAACAAGATAATAATCTTAAGCATGCCATCTAGCTCAACAAAAAATGGCTTATGTCTAATATCAAGAAAGTATTTAAGCAGTTATATCTTTGAAACATTTACTGAAAATAAATACTAGTATGCAGCTCATCACAAATTCAAACCAAAAATTGATATTATCATTACTTCCATTTATCTATCACATGAATGCAACAAAAGAAAGATAAAAACTTATTTATTAATTAGATTCATTAAAAAATTCAAGAAATCAGTATATCAAATAATGGCAGGAGACTTTAATACATACCTGTCAGATATATCAGCCATTAATGTTTCAACAACAAATTCAAAAAAAAAATCTACAACTACTTGAATAATTGGACAGACATTGCTAAAGCAATGAATAAAAAGTATATACATATAATCCAAACAAGTGTATCAAGAATTGAACACATCTGGTACATTAACCATCTGGGAACTAAAGTTCTAGATACAAAAACTTTTAACTCATTATCAATCAACACAGATTACAAGCACGTGCAAGTAATTTTCGACTGGTTTGAATACAAATTGGCAGCTCCCAGATGCCAAACAAAAGTATTTGACTGGAAAAAAGCAACCGACCAGCAAAAAACCAATTTTAAAGAGGAAATAGACCTCAAAATATCCATGACTAATTGTCCTTCTTAAACTAACTTTAACCATATCCTAACTAGCACCACCAAAAGCAATCTTTTCTTAATAAAATCACAACTGCATAAAGTCAAGGAACCAGGATATGCCAAGTATTTCAAAATAATTAACCATATTAAAAGAATACTGAGCAAAGAAAAAAAGTGAAATCCATCAAGCCAAAAAAAATTACTTTTCCAAAACACAGTGTTTGTTTATCAAAAAATACACAAAAACACTTCAGCCTCTCAAAAGACACTAAATAATTTAAGGAGAATACTAATCAAAGAAAAACTCCACAGTATCAAAGAGTAACAAGCAGAGCAAATCTGCAAAGTTATTACAAACAACTTAATCAAATTCTGGGAAAAACCCAAAAGTTTTATTAAAAGAGTGTTAGGTGATCTAAAACTCTCCCTAAATCTAAATATAATACAGGACAAAGACAAGAACCTAACATATGACCCTGAATTAATTAAGTGAATTATTAACAATTACTTCAAAAGAATACTTACTGAAAGCAGCTTCATACTAGCAGACATATCATGAAAAGAAATATACTCCCCTATTGAAATTATATCAGTTGAAATTTACAAAGCATCCAAGAATTTATTAGCTACAATGAACTCACAAGGTTGCTCAATGAAACTCCTGCCAACAAGACTCTTGGCAACTCAGGAATCATTTATAAAATAATTAATTGTCTAGATAACAATTCCAAAAAAATGCTTCTAAAATTATTTAACTCCATTCTTGACAATAAGCAGATCCCACAAAACTGGAAGAAATTAATAATTATTTTTCTACCAAAAAAAATTGCTTGGTCAAGAAAGATCACAGATATAAGATCAATATTCTTAATTGAATTAGTCAGAAAAATCTTTACAAAGATCATCAACACAAGGGTCTTAACAGCACTTGTCAAAAACAATGTTCTATCCAAAGCTGCCTAACAGAATAAAGTATTATGAAGTCACTAGCAATTATAACTGCAAGTCTAAATGCAGCTATCAATTTCAATAAGAAATTCTGGGTTGTTTCATTCGATATTGCAAAGGCCTTTAACTCAGTTAATCTTGACAACCTCAAAGCAGTACTTCAAAGAATTAAAATCCTTAACAAGTTGATATCTATATTTTACAATCTTTTATATAATTGAGAACTTTATATAGCTACTAACTTTGGGAAAACAGACAACTTCAAAGTATCAAAAGGACTAGACCAAGATAAAATCCTCTCTTCATTGTTATAGACAATCTTATATAATCCATTGGTAACCACTATACTCAATTACCAAAACCATTTACAAATTCTATACAACATCCTTGTATAAATGGATGATGTGCTCTTAATGACAAATTCAATACCTAAATTTTAAAAATTTACTAATATCTTTTGTTCATTTCTTGGTCTCAACAATATTAGATGTAATGTAGATAAGACTATACTTATTACAACATTAGGTAACAACAACCTCAATAGAAATATATCTCTTAAAGTCCTTAATACTACAATCACCCCTTTCCTATATAACTCAATAGTGTGTTATCTTGGCAACCATTTCTTAAGCAACACTACTAGTAATCTATCTAAACATATTCTAGTTAAAGACTTAAATCAAATTATTACAGCCTGTAATAAGCAAAGTTGAAATAAACCAATAATCAAACAAGTAATCAACTGAATTATAACAAACAAACTTGATTATACCTTGCACTCAATCTCATTGTTCAAACATGAACTTACAAAAATACAAGCCAAAATAAACAGTACAATCAAGATGAAATTTAGAGTAGAGAAAACCATTTCAGACAGAATCATATACTTACAAGCTAATCGCAAGCTCCTTACCTAGTAGATAGGCAGGAGCTTTCATGTTAAAATTACTTATTACTAAAATGTGCAATCCAAAAACCAAGGCCATTGTTAAAATGAAGATAGAATCAATTTAAGTGAGCCATACAATATAGACATGTCCAATCTGTTTTTCAAAGAAGTTTCAAGAAAACTGGATCATTAAAGCTGCATCCACATTCAAAAAATATAAAATCCCAGTCTGTTCATCCAAGTAATAGTTCAACTATTTAGAAGGAAATCAATCTATTGGACTAGAATTTTTCTTCGGAGACAAAGCCTTGATCTAGCAGGTATTTGGCCTTTACTGAAAAAACATTAAATTTCTTAATAATTTACTAGTATATCAGTCAAATTGTAACTTACTTGGTATAAATTCAATACGTATCTAGGCCCTACATTTAAAGGTCACATTTCAAATTAGTTTTCTCAAATCAGTACACCAAATCACATCCAAAGATCTTTTATTTGTATATCAAATGTCAAAACAAAATTTTAAACAATGATACTTAACAACCAGATTATCTATATCAAAGTCAAGCACAATCTAAACAAGAATTATCCAAACATTAAAGGATCATACTATATGATTAATACAAACAAAACCTTTATCAGATATTAGTGCAATAGCAACACACAAAAAATTTCAATCTCAGTACAAGAAGCTATAATCCTATAGAGTTACTACTAAAACAATCAACATCATCTAGCCAATGTTTCAGAAGAGATCTTAACCCAACTGTATTTTAAAAAACCATCAAATATTACACCTATCATATAAATTAAGAGTATAAATCCAATAAGCATCTTGCCCTATATTAATGATGTAATGCTCATTAACATCAAACAAATTTTAAATTTTCAAAACAGACCGGTTCTTTGTTACTGTGGATCTAGATTCCAAAGATGATTATATTATAGTAAGAGCAAATAATACACTGTTACCTTCTACTCTGAGCACAACAAATACATCAATATCCTGTTAATTATAATTAGGTTTCTGGCAGTAGCAAAAAGTGACATATACATATTATTTAATAATTCAGATATTTTCTATCTAATATCCTTGCCAAGTTATATCAACTGGAAAGTCAAAATAGCTTATAGCTACTTAGTAGACTGTATCAATATTCTACAGAAGTCAAAAGAAATTAAACTACAGCTAAACAAATTAGAAAAAAATCATAATTTGCAAAAAAATGACTCAATAATATGCATAGATAATTTAATAAAAATCAACAAGTATATTATAGGCCTACAAATTAAAAATATATGGAAATATGATATAGTAACATGGATCAAAAGAGTATAGCAGACCTATAGGCTTATTAACATCATTAACAGCTTATCAATCAAAAAGAGATAAAATCTAACATTATAAGCAGAAACTATGTAATGTCTTATCCTTGCAAATAACTTATTAATCAAGAAAGATAGGTATAATCTATCTTCCTTACTAACATTCAAAAGCAAAATCCTAAGTGGTACTCTTCCAACAAGAAAGCTTTTGCATAAAAGATACCCAGACATATACTAAAATAATCTTTGCCCAAGATATCTAATATCACTAGAAACTCAAGAACATATTTTTGAATATTACAAGAATAGTAAAGCATATGAAAAAATCAAGCTCAAAGTGAATTCCAAAGTTAATAAGTTACTTTAAAAAACTGATGGAACAAAACTATTTTTAATCTCAATAGAAAATCTTAACTAGAAAAATTGGCATGTGGCATTACAGACCTTAAGAACCAGTTGTCAAATAAGAAACTTGTCAAATTAATAAACAGCATCCTGAAACTTCTCCATACATTAATATGAATTTTCAGATCAGATATCACAAATATATTAATAGCCTTAGGAATCAAATGGTCCAAACCTCAAAGTAATCTGCAAGATAAAAAAGTCAAGAATATAACAATCCCTACTTGTAGGCAAAACCTGCTCTAATTTATTATCTCCTCAACTAATGTACAAAATACTAATTTAAACAATATACTTAAGACATATGATTTAGTTACAGCTCTGAAATGGCATTAACCATCTAGTACTAGAGCCAAACTAATTATATCAAGTGTAATAAAAATAGCAATAGTTAGTATCATAAATAGGTTAATATTAATTTACATATATTTTTGTATAAAGATATTTGATGTAACTTGTATATCAATTTATATACTGTTATCTATCATTTTTATCTCAGAAGAACAATAAAGACAGAGAACTAGTAGTAGAAAGACACTTTAGTTGGGCAGGGCCAATGTGGTACAAATTAGTACAATTCTATGGTGTATGAGATTAGGTGAAAGAGGCAATAGTGATTTGTTTTTAAAAGTCAAAATTTATTTGATAAAAAATATTGATTCAAGCTTTTTTAATTCTTAGATAAAATTGAAGCCTTTATATATATGTTTTAGTTATAATATTTTCATATATGATAAATATATGTTATAAGAAATAATAGAGATATAAAAGAAGTGTTATATTCATCAGAACAGTTATCTGTATGTGTTAACATAAAAACAAATATACTGGTAAAGACAAAAGAATGAATGTAAGAGTTTAAATGAATTATAACAGTTTAAACAATGATAAGTATTCAAGTTAACAATAAAACCACAAGTTTAGAAGAGATAATTATTTTATTAACTCAGACAAAAATACAATCTGAGTTACTACAAAGGTAAAAAGGTCCTCTTTAAATAACTATTCTCCATTATATAAATAATCTATAAAAATACATAAATAGAAATACATATTATTAACACATAAGTTCTTATTGGTTTTTCTGGAAGGCCTTATATATCATAAATGTAAAATAAAAAAAAAATAATAATATAATAAATGTTACGCATGCTTAATAATAATGTTGTGTTTTCCAAATAAGTATAAAGATAATAAATACAATAATTAATAATAAATGATTAATAAGATTCCAGAAAGTTCTATAATATTCCAGGAGGTTCCAAGGTGTTTCACAAAATTCTAAGAAGTTCCGGGATGTTCCACAGTATTCCAGGGTATTCCAGAATATCCCAGGGATTTCCAGTCACATGGCATATGTGCAGTAAAAGCAGAAAAATTGTTACAATGAAGATAAATAAATAAAATAGAAAATGTTCAGCAACAATAGCACAAAAAGCATAGTGTTAAACAATAATAAGAATATTATACAAAAATTATTCTAGAATAGGCAACATTTCAAGGGTAAATGCTAGTAAAAATCAGACAAGAGGTAGTGATGATCTTGGGCAAAAATCAATATAATAATACTTAATAAAATTTGTATCTAATGTTCTTTTACAATTTTAAAATAATAATAATAATAATAATTATTATTATTATATTATTATTATGGCTTTTATTTAACAAATCTATGCATTAAAATAATTTTAATAATTATATTTTAAAAACTTTATTAAGTAAACTTGTTTTTTATATTCTTAATATATTAATATAAAGCTTTATTTTATTTTATTAATTAGTTATTAAAATATTACAAAAATAAAAATTAATATAAAATGATATTAGTCATTTGGTTTCTGTAAGTAAGCTAACATTAAACTTACTGCATTTACAAATAAGAGATGTTGTTTCTTTTATGATGTATACTTTTAATATATAAATTAAACAAAGAAATAATGTTTACTTACAAAAAAAAAAATTGATATAAAGTATAAGTTTTTTTGTTACAGTCTATATAATATATATAAACTATTTATATTGTTAGAGTATACACAGATGGATCCATAAAAAAGTACAACAACAATCAGGTGAGAATGGAGGTAAAAAGTATAATCATCAACAAAGAAACACTTGAAGAAATAGAATTCAAAGGCAGATGTGAAGAATTTTCATCATCCACAAGAGCAGAGTTAATGGCAATACTTATAGCAATAATATTCCTCAATTTAAAAACAGAAGCAATCATATTTACAGACAGCCAATGTGCAATTCAGGCAATACAATTAGTAATTATAGTGAAACAAAGGGTGGCAAAAGAAACAAACATACTCACAACAACTCTTATCCATGAAAAGATCAGAAACAGAATAGCAACAACAATACTGAAAAAGATCAAAGCACATACAGGGGAAAAATATAATGATTGTATAGATCAGCTAGCAAAAAAGGCAATAAGCTAGACCATACATACATCATAGGCACAAACTGTCAACATATAAAAGAGATGTTAGGAATACTGCAATGAAATGGTAAAGATCTTAACATAAGAACCAATGGATTCATGAAGCAATAGCAAAACAGCAAATGAGTCAGTACATGGGTGACACAAAGAAGACTCAAAGCATGGCTAAGTACAAGTAATGAGAAAATGATAGACTGGAAAAAAACGTGGGCAAGCCTGTCACTATCAGAGATTACAAACTTCCATACCAACCAACAAGATCATAACAACAGATGGTTTAGATACAAACTGCTTAATGAAGAGCTTCCCACCAAAGACAAGCTAAACGAGAGGAGGCTAAATATATATAAGAACAAAATATGCCCTTGGTACAACAGATAGGAAATCACAGAATATATATTCAGTGAACACTACAGGGATGAGATCAGAACTACATACCTGCAAATACTAAAAAAAGAAATAGCAAGCAGGGTATAAACACAAAAAAAAAATGAATTAGAAAAAACAACTTGAATCCATTATCAATAACTCAGAAAGAACCATCAGATATATAATTAAAAGAATTTATGAAAAAAATCTAACTGAGCTGGTGAAACAAATTAACAGAAGAAAAATTAAAGACACACTAAGAACAGTTACAAACAGAATGACAGAGAAACTTCAAAAAACTCTGGACTTACAAATGCAAAGGTTTTCAGCATTGGAAAAAAATATATATAAGCAGAAGAGAAAAAAAATGAAGACTCCAAGTTGATACTCAAGCTGCAGACACAAGGCAGCACAGATCTCCTTTCAAAAGAATAGAAAAAACAAGAAGATTATAAAAAAAACTTATAGAGAACTGGCTAGACCGGAGAAAAAACATAATTAATTTCAATTTTTATTATCTTTCATATAATAACAACACTAATGGAGCCTTGGCATATTAGCCTTGACACATGTCAAAAGGTAAGTAAATAGCAACAAGCCAATATGGAGTCAAATTGATATAGCAAAACATACATCTAGAATTGTTTATAAATAGTAAGTTTTATAACAAGAAGTACATATATAAACTAAATAAAATATGTTGGGCAAGATTTCACTAGTTGAAAAAAAATTATATTATTAGTAGGGAAATTGCTTTAATAAGATCTAGCAACATAATATTCGTGTAATGCATCTAATCGGAGTAATGGAAATACTTAGAAATAGATTCATAATATAATAAAAAGCTTAGATAGTTTATTCTATAGTCTAGTAGTTTATGAGTTATAGATTTATAGTCTTATAGCTGATAGTTATAATAATATAAATAAGAGATGATAATTTAAGAACAGATAACAAAACTCAATATAACATAACTTTAATAAAATTTAATTACTATTCTTATAAAAGCATGAAACAGTTGTGCAAGTATTAATTAAAAGTTACTATAAGTGGTGATGTAATATATGTGCCTAAAAAGGAAGTTACTAATTAACTCACCTTTTGAAATAATGTCGTCCTGAGAGAATTGCTTTAAAAGTCACTAATAAGGTTTGTGACTCGAACCATCGAAGAAAGATTACAAAAGGAAAAAGTGAGTGAGTGAGTGATAGATTAAGGTTGGCTAAGTCAAATTCATGCCTTAAGTAGAGAAAAGAAGAATAACCTACTCCAACGTTATACAAGTTTGACCTGCTACAAGTAACAGACTCACTGTTTTAATGACAACAATATTAATAAAATATAAAAAAAAATAAATTCATAAGTTCATAATACAGTAATTAATGCTCTATAGATCAGATTACAAAATACAAGTTCAAATTTTATAAAAGTAAATATGGTTTTTCTAAATGAAAAAAAGCAGGTAGAATCTATATCCAGTAGCTTAACTAATTAACTGATACTTTCAAATATAATTACTAGTCTATATAAAGATTGTAATCTAATAAATATCTGAAATTGAATAAAATTATTCTAATATGATTGTATTATCAAAAAGTAATAAAAAGAGTAATTCCTAAACTAATAATATGTCTTTAACAATTAGAAGAGATTTATATGATTTGATGAAAGTAAATTAGAACTGCTGGTAAATTTACTAATCTTCAAGCACATAGCTGTACTATAATTTTATAGACTTTACTATCAGAAGACCTTAGTAAAAGAAGAATTTATATGTTATTCTAAAGAATTAAAATCAGAATTTAGAATACTAAATTCAATAGCTTAATAATCGGATTACTCTTAATATAAATAAAATTGTTTTAAAAAAAGTTAAGAAGAAATTATGTATTTTTTTTAAGATATGATAATCAAATAAACCATTTAAATTTAAATAATATATGTATATACTGTATATATCATTATATAATAAAAATATATGCTATTTATATATAGTTAGATCTATTATAAATATACATTATATGGACAAAAGTATCACATGTCTTAAATTTATTATTATATAAAAATGTATATAATTACTTTATTTAAAATTTTAATATGTTATTGTTTATATTTTAAAAAAACACATATATTATTTTCATGTTTTTTCAATAGATAGACATTAAATTAAATATAAATTTATCTATTTTTTCAATATTTATATTTCAAAAATGTATTATTTAACTGAAAGTCAACATGATGAAATTATGAATCTCTATAAAAATAAACAATCCTTATCAAAAATTTCAAAACTTTCTAAAATTTATAAAACAACTGTTTCTTAATAGAAACAACCTTGCTACTCTTTCTAAAACTGGAAATTCAAACTATTGACTTCTAAAGATAAAACTATTTTAAAAAAAATTGTTGAAAAAAACAACAAGAAATTTGTAGAACAAATTAGAAACAATTTTATTGAAAAAACCAATATTGAAGTTTCTATAAAAAAATTAGAAGAAATTTACATGAAATGAATATTTTTTCTTGTATACTAGTTCAAAAACTATTTTTAAATAATTAATAAAGAGTAAATTATCTAAAATAGTATATTGAAAGAAAAGATTGAACTGTTCTAAAATGGAAGACTATTATATAAAGTGATGAAAATAGATTTACAATATTCAAAAATGATGGTTCTGATTGTGTTTGGAGAACTCCTAGTACAAAATATAATATTGAAAATATGGTTTCAACAGTAAAATTTAGAGATGAAGAAATAATGATATGGAAATATTTTTCAGGTAAAGAATTAAGACCATTAGTAAAAATAAATAGTAAATTAAATAGATTAGGTTATATTAAAATATTTGAAAGGTATTTATTATCTTAATTAATAATAATTTTAATTATAGGAGATATTTGTTTCAAAATAATAATGCTTTAATTCATATCACTAAAGATATTCAACAATGGATTTTAGAAAATAAAATTAGAATTTTATCTAATTGACCAGGTTAATTTCTTTATTTAAATTCAATCGAATATTTGTGATCTGAATTGGAAAGAAAAATAAGAAATAGATTAGAAAATATAAAAAATCTTGAGAAATTAGAAATTGCCTTACAAGAAGAATAAAGTAAAATTTCAAAAAATCAATATATGAATTATATAGAAAGTATACCATGAAGAATAGAAGTAGTTATTAGAAATAATGGATGGCCAACAGAATATTGATTTATATATAGATATTTTATGTAATAAAATATAACATATTAAAATTTTAAATAGAATTATTATGTAAAATTTTGTATAATCTATAAATAAATAATATGCAATACTTTTGTCCAAGTAGTGTATATTGTTAAATTAAAAAATAACAAGCTAATTACTTTTTTAATCTTAAGTTTATATTACTAAAAATAAGTAAAATATATATAATTGATTTAGCCATGAAATTTTTTATTAATAGGTTTTTTTTAATCAGTATTAATTTATACTTGATATTTTAAATTATATTTTTTTTATAACAATAATTATTTTTTTTTTAAATAATGTATGCTTAAAAAGTAATAATTAAAATATTTTTTATATGACTTGCAATTTATTAATTTTTTTATTAATTAATTAAAACTTTATTATATAATTTTTAAATTGTTTTAATTAAATTTAATTATAATATTTCTTGTACAATAATATTACTATTTACATCAAAGATATTTGAAAAATAATTAAGGAAAAAAATTATTAAAATAAAATAGATATTAAATAAGTTATCTAAACTTTTCCAACTATATTTTTAATATCTATTTCCAATATTCTTTATATTTTCAAGGTATATAATATAATTATTATAGTATACAACTATATCTTGCGACATTTATTGAAACTATAAATATGATATAATAGGAGAATTGACAAATTTGTATAAAAATCAGGATTGATACCAATTACAATATATAATATAATAATTATAAATCTTGAAGATTTTTAGAATTTCTAAAATTTCAAAACTTTTAATGATTTCTGTTATTTTGATAATTTCAAGAATAATTGGAATAGTATAAATTTTAAAAAATAGTAGAAATAATAAAATAGTAGCTTTTTGTAATTGAACATATGTATAACAAATTTATAAATAAGTAAATAATGTTTTGAGCTTCTATAATAAGAAACATAAAAAGTTTTGAGTAGTTATTTCAAGTATAAATATTAATATTTGAAAGTTTATATTAAGAATTTTTAGAAAGAATAATCCAAACCAAATCTTTTTTCATGCCTCAGGCCTTACAAAAATTGTAGTAAAAATTAGAGAAGCTCTAGCTCTTCACATTTATTACTAATTCCAATAACACTTATATATCAACTATTAATAATAATCAAAAAGATTTGATTTAAGCAAAGTATATGATTTGATTAAGGTAAGTTTTCTTTATTAATTTGTAATTATTACTCCTTATTGTTTGCTTTATTAACCAATTAATTGCTAACTAACATTTTATATCTTTTTGCATAAAAACTTAAAGAATAATTCGAAAACATTATGAAAAGTAAGGGAAACTATAGCACTGTTGCATAATTTAACACTTATTATATTATTATATCATTCTTAGTGCCAGTTTCAGTTCTATTCTTCTTATTCTTCTTAGGATTGATCATTAATTACATGTTCCAAGTCATACAGCCTCTATTTATTTTCCCGATTATAATGACAAGTCTTTTTTACTCTTATAATCACTATTCTTATAAGTAGTATTTAAAGGTCTGTATTGTTGACAATGAGTTGAATTATATAATGGATTTTTTCTTATATTTATAATTTGAAAAAGGATATTAAAAAAACCCGATAATTATATTCTCTAAAAAAAAAAAACTCGATTATTCTGTTACAGTATTACAAAATTTAATTTTTAAATCGAGGAAATTTAGTACATTGATCGCATTTAATAATCTTTCATGCTAAATTTGATATTTCATCACCATTATTAGATTTTATTTAAAAAGTTATTTTTTGTTATTAAAAATGCATCCCATAGAATATTTCAGAAAAGTTTTTACTTCACTAGTGAATCAACAATATTTTATAATGTCAATAACTTAAGACAATAGAATTAATAAACACGTAATTTCTATTTACTGTCAAAGCGATTTTTTTCGCTATTCGATTTAACTTTCAAATTTTTCAATTCAGAATCTAAATTGTCAAATTGTTACTAATTGGCGAATTATGTTTTAAATAAAATAAGATTAGTAGGTAGGGTTGATTACTTACCATAATCGAACTTTCCCGAGTTTACTGAATCCGAAAGATTTTTAAATTCGAGTAGTCGACTCGTATATATCGCGGATCGATATTTCTCACATGTTACATGAATGGTCAAATAACATGACATGTTTTTATTTTCCTTAATTTGCCTCGCGAGTTCGGAATTTGGCCAATACTTATAACGATGCCATACAAATAAAATTCTAAATAATTCTTGCGAGCTCAATCGATTCTGTGGTGTGGCATTCCAGCACTTGTTTATCAGTTCAGTTAATAAACCAGGAGTATTTCTTTGAATTTCAGGCCGGAGACCATTGCAAATTCTTATTGCGAGATCGCTATCATGCGGTACATTTCCAAAAGGAAGAATGCCTGATATAATTTCAGACATAATAATACCAAATGCATAAATGTCTGATAATTCTGTATATTCTTCCCCGCATAAAACTTCAGGTGCCACATATGGAAGTATACCATAGACTTTTTTCTTTTCAGGATATTGTTCGACCGGTTTACAGAGACCTAAATCTGTTATATAAGTTAAATTTTCTTTAGATAAAAGGATATTTCCGGTATGAAGATCTCGATGAACAAGTTTGGCTTTGTGAATCTCATATAATCCTCCTGCAATTCGAAGCAAACATTTGAATTTTTCTTCCCATGACATCTCGTATAATTTAGATAGATTATTTCTAACGTTTCCAAAAGGAACAAGTTCAATAACTAATATTAAATTATTTGTATCGTCGTGTCGAGAGATCCCAAAACATTGTGTAACGAAAACACTGCCACCAAGGCTGTTAAAACTTTTTATCTAAATTTAAATTTCGATTAAAACATTTAATTAACAATCAACAGTCGTTATTAAATATGCCATTAAGCAAGCACTTTTAGGTTAATTTACCTCATTTAAGAATTCTTTGGGGATATTTTGCGAGTTATTAAGACATTTTAGCGCAACCTTCATTTTTCCTTTCCTCTTCCACTGATTATTCCTAGCATTCCAATAAAGAATATTTCCTTCAGACCATTCAGCAGAGTATACCTCTGCAAAGCCACCTTTATCAATAAGTTTCACATCCTTAAATTTTGAAAATGGAATCCATTCGAGCATTTTATGGCGGCTAGTCGCTTTCAATTGAGTCTCTCTTATTAACGCGTCAATGTCACAATTGTCACTTTTCCAATTATTGAACTCTTGTTGAAAGCGAGAAGAATTGCATGGTTGACACCAATATGAAGTCGTTGTTTCATTTTTGCACTGGTTACATATACCACCTATAATAACACTGTATTAAAATACATCTTATTGATCGATACAACAATAATATAACGATGATATACTGAAGGTTTTCCAATTACCACCTGCAATGTCAACAATTGATTATTTAAATTATTTTATGTGTAAATTAAAAAAAGAATACATTAACCGGATGCAACTTACTTGCTCCGATATAAAGTTAATATTTAATTTCATTGAATCTCAAAGGACATAAAAATATGATAAATTTACGTACTTACAATCTATGGTAGGTATTGAGATAGTGATTACTGGAAATTATTTTCTAAATTTTCAAATAACCGAATATAATATAGACTTGGCTTACCCCCTATAAAATTATCAATTAAATCACTTTCATAGATATTTGAAACAAAATGATGAGTAATAAATCAGATTCAACTTACAATCTATAATATTAAGAGCAAAGCGTAATTGTATTATTTTGAGTAATTTTCAGAACAATATCCCTTCCATTACCAAAAAAACAAAAAACAAAAGGCATGATTGAGTATTCTCCATATACATTTATAAAGTAAATGAAGAATACAGTATTATATGTTAAACAGTCACCTTTTATATTATGAATTAGTCAGCTAAAATATACTTGATTTATCTTACTTGCTAAAGATGCAGTAAATTGTGAACATAACGAGAAAATTTTATCAATTCATTTTCATTAAACATACTGCGTAATAAATATTAAGGACTTGACTTACACTCTATAAAGTTAACTGTAATTACATCAACATGGTAAGGTTAATATTAAGAATCTAAAAAACGACAAAAATACATGTGCAATAATCTACTTACCGTTAACTAAATAATAAAGGAAAATTAATATTGTTTAATTAAAAATTAATGACGAACATTATATAGTACTCTAAATTAAACCTACCATCTGCTAGCATTAAAAATGATAAAATTAAAATTTTGGGTCTGCGAATACAGTAATAATAAAATATTTACTGTAGAATATTACCCACCTCCTACAAAATAGATAATTATTAACTCATTTCATGTGAATACATGAAAATGAAAAAGACTATTGCAATGAATGGTTTTTACTTACGAACTACAGTATAATATTACAAAAAGTATTGAAAAAATTTATCGTATAACTTGGAAATAAAATAACAAAATATTCTTAATTCAACGTACATCCTATAATAAAATAACAGATAAACACGTATTAATGAAATTTACTTTTTTTTTAATACAATGTCATATTTAACTTACGATATACTGTATAGAGTAATAAATAATATAATTATACACTTTTTCAATCAAGTTTCCAGAGCAAGCAAGAAAATATACAAATTTCAACATACAATCTGTAGTGATAAGAACTTAGTAATATTTCATGTAAAATTATATACAATGACAAATATTATTACAATCATTATGGTCAACTTACCAGCTACAAAATAATTTTTCATACAGTACAAATATATAGTTTTCCGACTGTCAATGAAAAAAGATAAATTAATTTCTTTCGTATAAATTCATAAGACAAACAATCCAATGTAACGAATACAACTTACAATCTGAATATATCAATATTAAATTATGAGACGAGTAGTAACGGTTTCAGTATATTAGTTGGTTTATATTTTACAAGAATAATGCTTTATTTCTTTTTTTTTTTTTTAAAAAAAATGCTAATAAACTTACCCGACATGTAAAGTCAACAATATAACATCATTAAATTATTTTATCTAATTATAATTAGATAGTAAATACAAAAATTCAACTCGAAACCTACAATGTTAAAAATAACAAATTAATTAAATCATCTTTCGTACTTATCTGTGTAACAAATAAAGAAAATATACTATATTTAAACTCTTGTTTATTGTAATTAACCAACAAATAAAAAACTTACCGCCTACCACAATTTAGTCTAAAAAAATCATGTACATATATAGATGAGATTACATGTTAACATGTCAATTAAGAAAAATAACAAAATAACGTAAATTTGATAAATAAATGGTTGGTTGGGTATTTACTTGCTCATTATAAGATCCATATTGGCTAAATATATGTGGTAATAATATGTAAAGATTTATTGAATAGATTTCAAGCCAAAAACATCCCGAAGTCAACCTACGTGCATCTACTATATAATGAACAGTTACAGGTACAATATAATTAATTCCTAATATACTGTAAGTTTAAGAAGCGAACGAGATATCCATAATAAACGTACCGATCATAGAGTTATATAATTTGAGTTTAGGCATAGTTAATTACGTTTAATTTATCTACTCGTTAAAATACTCTACAAATTATTGGCAATTTATATCAATTAGAGAATAAAATTAATAAATATATACTCGATCTAACTTACCCTTATAAAATGGTGATAAGAAAAATTATAAAAGGTGATGTGTTCGACTTACATGCTGTAAACTTAATAATTAGCAATATAATTAAAATGTAAAATAACAAATATTAACCTTACAGCTTACATGCTATAAATCAGTGAATTATTAATATAATATGAATTAATTTAACGAGAATTACAAAATATACAAAACCATTCTTGATTCGACTTACAATCTACATAAGAGAAAATACATAATTATTTAGTGTAAATTTAGAAACGGCAAAAATATTCAAAAAAAAAAATTATAAAATTCAATTAAAGAAAAAAAAACTTTAAGACTTAACCAAAAGCTGCATCCCTCAGTCTCTTTGCAGTTTCTGAAATATCATTCATTACTACTGTGGTAATTGAAAGGTAATTTTCCACTCTTGTCGGATTTTACCAGAAAAAAAAAGAAGTAAATTTATTTAAGCGATCGACACCTTGCTATATACATTCTTTTCCTATCTTTTTATACTTTTTGCAGTTGTACTAATGGAAAATGAAGAATCATAAAATGAGGCTTCCCCTAAGTACATAACGTTTCATTTTTTTGTACATTCCCATCCTGTCATTTAGTCATTTCTAGTTATTGCATGCATCGAACCCAATCGTCGATCACGCATACTGTATAAGAATCGCGTTCCCGAAATGAGGTATTATTAATGCCAAAACAGGACTTCTTTTATTAATGAAATTTCAGTAAATGACTGGTTATGCGTGTATATTGGTGTACCATTGTCTGCATCAACTTTATTTTAGTACAGTATATTAATAACCGACGTATGTAATGCAGCGATCACTAGCTTTTTCAGTTCCCATCTACAGTAATATGATTAAATAAAGTTGGCTTTTACTATGCATATAGTATCTCATACAGGTTCAAGTCCCAAAGTCAGGTCAAAATCTAATCTCCCGTTAAATATTTGAGCAAGATATTTCTAACACTATTCATGTCCCGATCCATCTCCACCTCACCGAATCACGTTTGAACGTCTCTAACGCATACTTTTAGGTGCACTCAAGTAAAGATATGATCCGCAAATAATAAATCCGTATATTTTAGAATTATCTGGATTATATTATAATATGGATTTAAAGAATGATCATCATTATTATACGGATTATACAGATTGTTCACTAAATTTGGAAAATAATAAACTAAATATTTTATATAAATTTATGATTATATGTAAATTCAAATTGTTTTTTATTATTGATATGATGTCAGCAACTCATAATAATATTGAAATATCAACACTGATAGTGATAGTGAAGTATCAACTATAAATAATAGTGATGTTGAATCAGAACAACAATCTAATAAAAAAAAATCAAACTTAATAAAACTCAATGAGAAAGTAAAATTAGAAACTGGATTTGACAATACTTTGACTTGATTTATAAGAAAATATATGATATGCAATTTGTAAAGTAGAAACAACAAATGGAAAAAAATGAAAAAAACATACAAAGTTGACACATCAACCAGTAATTGCTCCATTCTTCTCACAAATATTCATGGAATAACTGAAGAACAAATTAAACAAAACAAAATTAATATTTTTGAAAACATCTTATCATGAATCATGTCAACTTGAACTTGGATTATAAATGATTCCTTATCTCTTGTTATTGTTCAAAGTTTGGCTTTTAAAAAATTTATTTCTCAGTTAAATTCAAATTTCAAATTCTCAATTCTAAATATATTAAAAAACTTATTCATCAAGCATATAATTATTCAATGCCATTAAAAATTAGAAAATAATGCAAATACTGTATCTTTAACTTGTAATCTTTGGATGGGTTGAAATTGACAAGATTTTTTAGGAGTTACATGTTCTTACTTAGATTCTGAATTTCAACTTTATGAAATTATTCTTTCAGTTGAATATATGTGCTATCCACATATAGCCGAAAATATTAGCGATACATTATTAGCAATATTGGATAAATGGAAATTTTGAGACAAAGTTTTTATAATTACAACAGATAATGGTGCAAATATGAAAAAACAATTAAAAATTTAGAATACATAACAAATAATATAATGTGGCAACCATGTATTGCTCATACTTTACAACTTATTATTGGAAAAGATTTAGAACCTATTAAAAAATTAGTTAATTATATCAAATGTCTTATAGATTTTTTTATAAGACCAAAACAATCTGAACGGCTTTGAAATATTCAAAAACAATTTATACAATCTGTAAGTATTAATTTATTTCTAATTAAATTTATACAATCTATAAGTATTAATTTATTTCTAATTAAATTTTAATTAAAAAATTAACTTTAATAATTTAATTTATTGGAATTCTAACGAATCTTTAAGATTATCTATTGTCATATATCATTTCTACCTCAGAAGAAAGATAAAGATGGAAAACTAGTAGCAGGAAGGCACTTTAGATGGTGTCATATATCGTTTCTACCTCAGAAGAAAGATAAAGACGGAGAACTAGTAGCAGGGAGACACTTTAAATGAACAGGGCCAATGTGGTATGCTAAAGTTCCTAGAGATGTACAAATTAGTACAATTCTGAGGTGTATAAGGTCAAGCAAAAGAGGCAATGGTGATTTGTTTTTCAAAGGTCAAGTTATTTATTCGATAAAATATGAGTTCAAGCCTGCCAATTCCTAGGCAAAATTGGAGCCTTTATATATATATTTGAGTTATATTATTTTTGTATATGATAATTATGAGTTATAAGAAATAATAAAAATATAAAAGAAGTGTTATATTCGTCAGAACAGTTATCTGTATGTGTTAGTATAGAAACAAATGCTTTGGCAAAGATACAATAATTAAGAGAAATAAATAAAATAGGAAATATTCTAGAGCAATAATAGCACGAAAAGTACAGTGTTAAACAATAACAAGGATAGTAATACTAGACTTATTCTAGAATGGGTAACATTTCAAGGATAAATGCTAGTAAAAATCGGGCAAGGGGTAGTGATGATCTTGAATGAAAATCAAGTGTAACACTATTAAGCCAGATCATTATCACTATTAGAGAAGACAGATACAATATCAAACCAAACAAAACAAAAAATCAAATTAAAACATTTCCAAATAACTAGCTACACATGATCGAAAGCATAATAGAAAAGAAATAGTTTGAGGAAAATAAATACAATCTCAAAAAACATAATATAATATTTATCAAACAAATGACAAATGCATACCAAACACACATGCTTGAATAGAGACAAATTAGAGCCATGGCAGGGAAAAAAGCAACAGGTCGCCAACCCAAGTAGTTCACAGACATTAGAGAGCAACACTGCTATCCAGACTGGTCAATGAACAGGTACAAATGCAACATCAATGGTCTCATACAACCCAACCCACTCCAACAACTGGAAACACTCACAAACACCCATATAATGAATACAAGATATTTAGTGACAATGATAAACCAACAGATCTATATTGGAAAAAAAGACAAGCGAAAAAAAGAGCAAGAAAATACAATTCAAGTACAACATATGATAAGAATAGCAGAAGACTCACCACTTCAAAAATGTATGGAATGTATACACAACAAATTAGGAAACAACACATGTACAAGAACAATCAACAAAAAACATACAGTAATAATCCCAGTAATCAAAACGAGACAAAGCTCTAAAATCCACAGCCAAATCATAGATATACTAGAAAGAGCCCAGGCATCACCATTGTCATATATCGTTTCTATCTCAGGAGAAAGATAAAGATGGAGAATTAGTAGCAGGGAGGCACTTTAGATAGACAGGGCCAATGTGGTATGCTAAAGTTCCTAGAGGTGTACAAATTAGTACAGTTCTGAGGTGTATAAAGTCAAGCGAAAGAGGCAATAGTGATTTGTTTTTCAAAGGTCAAGTTATTTATTCAATAAATATAAGTTCAAGCCTGCCAATTCTTAGGTGAAATTGGAGCCTTTATATATATATTTGAGTTATATTATTTTCGTACATGATAATTATAAGTTATAAGAAATAATAGAAATATAAAAGAAGTGTTATATTCGTCAGAACAGTTATCTGTATGTGTTAGCATAGAAACAAATACTCTGGTGAAGATACAATAATAAAGAGAAATAAATAAAATAGAAAATATTATAGAGCAACAATAGCACAAAAAGTACAGTACTAAACAATAACAAGGATAGTAATACAAGAATTATTCTAGAATGAGTAACATTTCAAGAGTCAATGCTAGTAAAAATCGGGCAAGGGGAAGTAGTGATCTTGGGCAAAAATCAAATGTAACACCATCTACAATCAGAAACAATATACAAAAAATCAAACAAAACGAAAAGAAAACAAAGAAAGGGAAAGAGAAAAACAACAAGAAAACCAAGAGTCAGTCAATACAAAAACATACAAAGGAATAGAGATAGGACTGCAAGCTAAAGCTGAGCTAGAAACAAGAGAGAAAAAAATGAAAATGTGGAAAATAATAGAGGCATATACAAATGGATCCATGGAAGAAATAAATATATACAGATGTAAAATGAGAATCAGGTGGATAGCAATAAACAAAAAAACCAATAAGGAGGTAGAGTTCTCAGCAAGTGTGCAAGACTTCCTGTCATCTACCAAAGCAGAACTCATAGCGATCCTAAGTCTAATTAAATGCACACCAATCTACGCAGAGGTAAACATATATACAGACAGTAAAGCAGCCATCCAAAATATCATGGGAAAAAAAAAAGGGGGAAACAAAAACATGACACACATACACAACTGGATAACAATCAGACACATAAAAGAGGCAATTAAAAAGAGAACAGGAATCACAAACCTGATAAAAGTAAAAGCACATACAGGAGTCAAAGGAAATGAAACAGTAGACAAACTGGCAAAAGAAGAAGGAAAAGGAATAAAGATAAGCCAGGCAACAGATGACATCTACTACAATATTATATGGAAAGACACAATCTTAGACATAAATATCAACAGTTTCATTAAAAGACAACAAAGTGCATGATGGCTAGCAAGATGGCTAAGTCAAAACAGACATATGGTATAAATAGATGGCAGGGAAAATAAAATAGATTGGAAAATAATATACGAAGTACAACAGCCAACATTAATCACAAGTAACAGAACAGACAAACAAGACCACATGAACAGAAACTTTTAATATAGAATACTCAATGAAAAATTCCCAACCCTTAACAAACTAGCAGAATGCAAATCTGATCTTAACAAAACAGCAACATGTTCAATCTGCTATGGGAATGGTACAGCAAGTCAGTCGCTAACTGATAAGTGTTTTCTTTATTAAAATGTAAGTTTGAACCTTCTTACATTTGCTAAACTTTATCCACTAATTTATACCTTTTTCCCAAGAACAAAATAGAAAGAAATCGAAAAGACAAGAAAAGGTAAGAAATTCTAATACTTTCTTTCACTAATTATATAAGTTAGCCACTAATTACATCATAATTACGCAATTTTCAGGTCACTATTAAGCTCTATTTCTTTGACGCGATACCGAGTCGATTATTAATCATGTGATCCAAATTGCATTACCCTCCATTTTCTTTCCCTCTTACACTGCAAAGCAAACATAGAAACACACCAACATATGATACATAAACACTGAAAAGAAAACATCATTAATGAATATAATAAAATCGTCAAACAGAAAAGCAGTGCCAAAGCAAAAAAAAGAGAATAAACAGAGAAACAATACCTGAAACATAGAATCATCGACTCAGAATATACAAAAACACCAATAACAAAGGCAGTTTTCACAAAAGAAATGGTCAAATACATAAGAAACATGGTAGGAAATAAAGTTACAGAAACATGCAGAGCAATTACAACGTGTATGGATACAAAGTTGAAAGAATGGTGGAAAGACAGATGCAACAAGATAGCAAAATGGGAAGAGGAAAATGGCATCATGATCCAAAAGAAAAGAGGAAAAAGAAACAAAAGAAAAGAAAATACAAAAGGAAAAACAGAAATCAGGGGCTTGAAAAACCAAAGAAGAAAGAAAAGAAAGCACTAGAATAGGAGAGAAAATGACAGAATAGTTCACAAAGTACAAATGGAATGTGGAATACAATAATTATACAATTACACTATTTACTAACACTAATGGAGCCTTGGTACATTAGTTTTTGATCTCTTTTCTTTTGTCTAGACCTAAGAATAAATCAAATAGCTCAAAGCTGATATTTGGAGAAATCTCGATATAGTCCAATATATAGATAGAAGTGAAGTTATAACATTTATGTAAACAAACTTGTAAACAACCAATGTAAACATCACAAACTAATAAAGTATATCAGGCAAGGCCCATCTAGTGTTTAAAAAAAATAATAATAATAATAATTTTACTATGATAATAGCATATATATAAAGAAAAAGCCAAATCAAAAATAAAGGGAGAACTTCTGCAAAAGAAACTAAGTGACAGTTTGAATACTTGTTTTACCATGAATGTGTATTGATTAATTGTAAGTTTGTTTGTAGAGTTTAAGAAAGAAACTTGAACCAAATTATTGTGTCTCAGCCTTAAAAACAGTAGTAGTAGAGAAGAGTTTGAATAGCTCCTTACAGTACTATTTGACAAAATATATTGTTTTAAATTTCTTTTCAATATTACTTGAATGATTACTGAGGCAAGCTAGCATTTAACTCATTGTATTTATATATGAGAAATATTGTTTCTTTTATGATGAATATCTTGACATATACAAATTAAATAAAGAAATAATGTTTACCTACTAAAAAAAAAAAAGTAGGAAGATATTAAATAGTTTTATAAATATTTGTAAAATTGATAATTTACTGGTTAAATTAGGAGGTAAAGAACTTTTAAAAATTTTTTTTTTTTTTTAAATTGCAAAAAGGCATTAAATGTGAGACTTTTATTAAATGAGAGTTTATAACCATTACATTAAAGATTTTTACAAAAAAAAGTAATTTAATCCTAGCCTATTGCAACTTTTCCTGTTATCACTTGACTTGCACCAAGTAGGTGGGTCTATACTAGCAGTGTTAAATGGCTAATGCCTATTCAAAATGATGATACAATTGTGGATGTAAATATGTTTTTATCTGTTAGGTTGTTATTTGATACTAATGTACTAAGTATTTTATGAAATGTGGAACTGTTGTTTTTAGTATTGAGATCACTTTTTGTGGCTGTGGTTTTTTTCCATTTTATTCCTAATATTGGTGATGTAGTGGCTGTTGCTGAATGTTCCTTCCAAACTTTGTATAGGATCTTAAGTGCTTTGTTCAAGATTGTAACCTTGTTATTTTGTATTTTATCCAGAGGAGGTTGAAAATTGCCAAGTGTAAGATTGATTATGTCAGGTATTGTTATTGTTGTAAAGGTCGGTAGAGATGATTTTCTGTTGCCAGGTATATGAGAGGTATTCTTATTAATTAGGTCTATAAGTTTGTCCTTTTTTTTTGTAATAGTGGATAAGGCGTATACACAGAGAAAGATATGTGGTTGGTCTTCTGAGAATGCTTCACACCGTGGGCAAAGGTCACTGTCATATATATTAGGATACCTTTTGTGAAGTTTGGTTCTTGTAAGAAGTTGATTGACAATCAGTTTGGTTCTGAAAACTGTGAGGCTTCTGTATTTTAGTTGGTCATCTTTCTTTAGTTTTTTGTTGGCTTTGCAGATCAATTCTAGTGCTGGCATTGAGGAGAGCTTGTAGATTACTGATTGACTTAATAATGTGTCAAAGAAATTAATATAGAAATTCACAAATTTGATTCACTGTGTGATGCTAGTGGCATAATTGTTGTTTATTAGTGGTGAGATGTCATATGTTTCTGGGAACATTTGTAGGACTCTCGTGTCACTTTGGATGTTGCATAGGGGCTGACTTTTGAGTTCTTTTTTAGTAATCCATTCCAATATTATGTTTTTCTTTTTAGTTTCAGTGTTAATAAGTCTGATAAATCTACTGTATGGGATTTTTATCTGGTGGTTAATATATTCGGGTAAATTTAAATTTGGTTTAACTTGAAGTTGACATTGAATAATAAAGTTGGTTGGGGTTTCCTGTATGTTCTTTAGTAGGATAGGCCAAAAGCATGATTGAGGATTGGCATTTAGATTGTAGAGTATATTTGTATTGGGTTTTTGAATAATAATTTTTCCTTTGACGAGGAAGATAGTGGTTGTTATAGGGGGTGATAGACAGGTAGTGAGGTTGTTTGATATAACAATGGCTGGTAATCTAGATGGTACTGGGGAAAGTTGAAACAAGAGTTCGCTGACATTGTTTAAGAGGAGTGGGTCATTGTTACGTGTTGCTGCCCATGTTGATTTGGTGTCTATTATGTTCTTTTCTATGATATATGGTTAGATATTGTACGTATATAATATAATTTTTTTGTTGGATAGAATTTGGTAGTGTTGTCCTTTAATTATTTGCTGCTGGATCACATTTATCCTGACTTTGATTAAATCTACCACTCTATAGTTAAAGAAGGCTTGGAAATGAGATTTTGGATTGGATACTGGAAGTGAGCTTCTTAGAATCCCATGATTTGTTGATGGAATGTTTTTGAACCATTTTGGTACTGGATCAGTCTGTATGTGTCCTCTATATGTATGAAGTTCATCCCATGACAGTTTATTGTAACTACTGTATATGTATACATCTTTGATAGTTCTGATGTTTGTATAGTGTTACTGCCTTGGGAGAGCAAAATGAGAATTGTGCCAATTTAGACTCGCAGTGAACAGGGTGTTCCTATAAATTAAAGAGAATAGGAACAGAATAAAGAAGAATAAAAGAAAATAATCAAAGAAATATTAAAGAAAATCAAAAGAAGATGAAATTCACAATCAAATAT
>CAJVPV010000137.1:0-27812 GCA_910591835.1 Acaulospora morrowiae
GTTTTTTGCAATTTAGGACACTTTATTCAAGTGTTTTTTGAATTATGTCCCTATTAAAGTAATGAATAAATAATTATATCCCTTCAAAAGGGATATAATTGATCTGCGAAATTTTATATGCTAAATAGTTTAGGGACCCATCTTTAGTCATGAGGTATAGTCACGTACCGTGATCACTATATTACGTATCCTGGAAATGTAAAGTAGCATTAATAATCAGCATAGAAAATATAGTCATCGAAGCTTACATAACTTACCCATAGTTTGTTTTAGCTCTGATAGTCTATTTTTCTTTAATTTTTTTTCTAGTAATAGCAATAATATAAATAGCAATATGATTAAAAAATGAAATAGATAAGAAGAGTTAAGACAGATAAAGTTAATTCGAGAAATAATTAAGATAGAGATAAAACAATAGTGCAATTAATAAACACAGCGATTAGTAAAATTAAAGTGCCAGATAAGGAATATTGTAATTAACAACTTATCTTTTTAAGTATGCACCATCTAGAAAAGGATAATCACTGCTATAAGACATAGTCCGAGATTATCAAGAGAAGAGCTGGTGTCGAGAAAAAAGAAAAAAGCTTGTTAATAATGAAAGCCCTGGCTAAATCAATCTTATACATCTTAATGTACCTTTAATAATCCTATCTTAGAGCTGGTGAAGCAACTGACTTACTGTTTTCCAGCCCAATATTATATAATAAAAAATATAATAAATAATTTATTTGTCTATTTTTTATTATATTTAAACAATTTATAAATAAAATATTGTATTATTTTTGATATTTTTTTTAGTAAATTTGTTATTTCTTTAAAATAATTTTTATACAATATTAGGTAAGTTTGTTTAAGTCATATAATTTGATTTAACTAAGTTTTTTACTAATAAATTTTTTTTTTTCTGTTATTTGTTTTTTTTAACAAGTTTTATTACTTTCTTTCTCATGATTCTGAATATTTTTTTGTAACAAGTATTGGATTAAGTAAGTTAATTAGATTTTATTTTTTTGATAATATTAATTGCATATTCTTAATTAGAAAGATGTTAATTTAAGAAATGATTTATTATTATTATACGATTTTTCTTACAATGGTCTTTCCATTTTTATTTTTTGTTTATTATTATTTTTTTTGTCTTAAAATAATAAGAAAACTATTAAGAAAAAAAACATACTATTGACAAATAAGCTTTTTAGGAAAGGTAATAAAAAGTTTATTTTAAACTTTGATTATTATATTATTATTTATGTAACTTTATCTATTATTGCTAATTTTAAGGATATATGCTGAATTAAATTGCATATTGCAATTAGACTTCGTAAATAAATTTTTTAATTTATAGTAATCTTTTTTATATAAGTATTCAAGATACAATATATATGATTTTTAAAATATTTAAAATAAATAAAACATTTAAAATATGAAAAATATATTGAAATATGCTTTATTTTTGTTTATTCTTTTGCGTAATTATTTTTTTTCATAACATTATAGATTTTTTATTTAATATGATATGATTTTAAAAATTTTTAATTTAAAAATCCTTAAAAATCATAATAAAAAATTTCTTATTACTAAATTAATGAATTGTTTATTTTTGTAAAAATTTTGAAATTTTATAAAATTAATTGTTTTTTTTTTGTTTATTTGTTTAAATGATAACATTTATACAATATATTGAAAATTGAATTTGTAAACTCTTTTCGTTAATTTTTTAATACGATTATTTAATAATTTAAAGAAAAACATTAAATTAAGTAAAGCAATATATTGAAATTTAAAGGTTTATTTAGAACTAGAAAAAAAATTATTTGTTTCAAGATTAAATTGTTATAGAAATTAATATAAAGAAATACAAAGATTAAAAAATAGTCGATAGTTAACAAATTTTGAAATCCATAAATTTTTAGAGATTGAAACAAAACACACGAAGGTTTAATTAAGTTATTTGTTTATTTTAATATTAGAAAAATGAAGATATTTTGACAATTTAGGGATTTTTAATATATAACCTATTTCAATATTTTACTTGTAATATATATCTTATTTTATTTTTATTATTATCCTTAAGACTTTTCTATATAATATATATAAAGTACTTTGCTTAAGTCTAGTTAAAAAAAGATAGCAGGTTTTTGCAAATTATAATGAGATAGGAGAAACGGTTTTACATGTGTATTAAGATTTTGCATGTTTTGTACGTACAAATTTTGTTTACAGGGCACTGAAAAAAAAAGATTATTAGAGGTAAAAACATAAAAATGCCGAGAATAGATAAAGTAACATAGGCTACATGTTATGTAACAATTAAATTCCTTGATACTGTACATGCATGCAAACGGTTTTTGGTGGGTAAGGCAAAGTTAAAAAAACAACAAAGTACAGTAGTTATTGTTCATACTCAATGATATATAGTACTGTATTTAACAACTACAGTATACAGTATATAATTTTGTAAATAAGATGATTGTGTGTTAGAAATAAAATAAAAGCCTGCCAAGATGTTGACATGTCTCTTGCATGGCTGTCTTAATCTAGAATAAAGAATATAGTAATTTCGTTAATAGTTTTGGTGTTATATGAGGGTTTCTTTGCAGCCAAATAAATCTTTAAAAAAACGAATCATTGAAACTTTATAGTACATTTACGTCTATTTTTTTTAATTGTATGTCCATACTTTAAATATCTGGGTTAAAAAGCAACATCGCAACTGAATACGAATTAAGTTAGATTAATAGAAAAACAAAACTTGTATCTATATGTATATAGAAACAATAGCACGCAAATTTGGCAGATGGATGCAGATAAATAATAACACGGAATCAAATTGATCTCCTCCGTTTATCATAAAAGAGCTGACGATAAATATCATCCATCTTGGTTGCTTCTGCAAACGTTTTCAACTCATGGGCAAAAAATTGGGTAAGACTATGTAAACAAATTGTGTATAATTGTAATTATTTGAATGCATAATCCCAAGAATTGACCATAGGGTTCATCGTTTGTAAAAGCTAATTGTCAAGAAACCAATCCTAACCTTTCGTTAGGTGATTTGGAAGACAAAGAACAATCTAATGGTGAGAAATGTGATTCAATAATAACTTGTTTATATATTAAAGCTGTTCAAAGATGAATAGACATTGACTTCCGTTAAACCGGCGGTTATAAATAAATAAACATTTCACGTTAGATGACCACATGGAAGTAGATGTTAAATCCGTCGACGATCGAGACGACAATAAATACGACTTGTGTGAATTGATTCCGGGTCTTTATCGGTTGCTGGATTTGTGTAAGGACGAGGGATCAAACGGTTTAGGTAGGAAGAATTGACTGCTATGCACTAAAGATTTGATCTACCTTAATACTGTATTGAATCTAATCATGTGTATACTGTACAATCTGAAGTTGATAAGATCATTATTTCAAATGAATACGTTCAAAAACTTTGTAATGAAGCGGTTTCAAATAGCTGCAGATCAATTTCGAAAATCGACTTTGAACTATTAAACACGCGCGAAATCAAACTCATTGGTTGTTATGGTAAAAACTCACTCATCGCAAAACTTTTATTGACGAAAGGAATCGTCGATCAATCTATGTGAGTACTGTACAGTCAGTGACATTAACATGTTTGAACTTATTTTTAATATTAATTTTTGAATGCAGGTATGAATCGCTTTTGGTACCTCATGTTTTGAGTGCCGTTAACGGTAAAAGTCCGGTTCCAACTTTAAGGCCTGGTATTTATCTTCTGCAATTAGAAGAGGAATTTCAGAGATTCATGGTCATACACTGGAGCGAGGATGGTTGTTACAAAGACACCGCGTCATCTTACACAAAGAAAAATTTGACTAATTTGCACAGGTTAACTTTATTCTTTGTCCAAACTCACAGACTACTTATTACAGTTGTATACAGTATTATTGCTGTATATTAACTTCGTCTTCTTGTCTTTATATTAACTTCGTCTTCTTGTCTTTATTTACAAACCGTTAGATACTTGACAAAAATCACAACTCATCAGATATGTCTCATGGACGGTATGTCGTGACCTAGTTTGCATGTGATTTGCGAGATCTTTTCTTTGATTAAGTCTGAATCGTATTGTAACAGAGAACGATGTTTTGGAAGATTTTGACTGGCAAATTTTTGGAAAAGATGAAAGTTTTGAAGGGGAATCCGAGGACTCTGAAGAAGATAGCATCGCTTATAACTTCGAAGTTAAGAAAAGTCAAGAACAAAAGGAAAATTTTGAAATCTTTCCGGGTTTTGATGTAAGCTGTCAAAGTCGATATGCATTCGTGCCATATGTAATAATTGTATATTACTGTATACAGTATCTAATTTAAAATTTGCCAATGTAAGACACCATTTGAAAAATTGACCCATCCTGGTGATGACCATTCATTGAGTCCATTAATTGTTGAATCGGTGTCAAATCAAACATTTCTTACCCGAGAAATAGTACCGTCCACAAAAACTACCGAGCAAGGATATCAAAAATATGGTTCCTTAGGCAAGTTGCAAGATTATTTCCAGCAAAGGCTTGAGACTCAGAAGTGCGCCCTTAGATTTAGTCGTCTTTTGACCATTGATAAATTGAAGATCATTGTTAAGGATGTCCTGAGGCTTCCAGAACTTTTCGATCCTTATGAAGTTGACTTGAAACATCTTAAGAAAAATAAAGTTGACATAAAGAGTAATGCGAAAAAAAGGATCCAAGAAGACATGAAGGTTGTAGAAAAGTTTGTGAAATATCAGTTGAAGGAAACTTACAGGTGTGTGTCTCATCTTAATATTGAGGTTTTGATTTATTATGTTCACATGATGCCATAAAATTTGTAGAGGTTTCGAAGACACGCGACCAGACGTGTCCCTACATGAAGATGGTCAGTAGAACCGACTTGATTCTTTAGTACTGTAATTAGTTTATATATACAGTTTCACCAATGCCTTATTTCTAGAAATCGACCGTATCAAGACAAACTACAGTGATGTCGAATCGCAGATACAAAGTTTGATCAACAAAATTTCACCGGATTCATGGTATGATAGCAAGATTCGATTTCTCTTTGCAAGACGTTGTGCTGATTTAGGTGCAGAAGAGAAATATTCAGTACATGAAGTATTCTTTAATGAGGAAAAAAGTTTCAACGCCTTGGTAAAGAAATACATAACAGAGGAAAGTAATCGTGGTTTGTTGAAATACTTTTTCGGAAGTTACGCTACCGGAAATAGCGAGAGTGCTAGAGATATAATTGACAGTGTTAAGCAGGAGGCCAAAAAAATTCCTGATAATGAATTTGTGCACCAGATATTTGAACTTGGAGACAAGTTGATCGCGGCGAAGTTTATGGAAAAATATGAATATTGGAGAAAGCAAGTACTTCCATATAATGAAGGGTTAATGATTCAAAATATTCAACAAGAAAAAGAAAGAATTCAAGATAAATATTATGAACGTGAATATCAGGATAGAAATCGAGAAATCGAAAGGAAACATTTTGACGAAATATGCGACAAACTCGAGTTACTTTACTCGGGAGGTGACCTTTTGACGATTTTAGATGTGGAACGTACAGGTACAGTATGTTTTTAACAAAACATATTCTTATCAAGCCTGAATAATAAAAAACATTGACACGCTCAAACATTCAGTATCCGGATTCGTGGGTTATATAACATACTCATACAAATTATTCCGGGAAATTGAGATTTCTCGCCCGGAGCAATTACGCATTACCATTTACAGTACTCAACTCAGTCAGGCTGATGCACTTGAGATCGTTAAGAATGAGCTCTTTATTCCACAACCGATGATACACACGTGCGGTGGAAATCATGGCATTTCTTTTGAAATTGTTCCAGAAACATATGACTTCAAGTAATTATCATTATTTCTTCCACACGTCATTAGAGAGATAAAGGTTTTTATTAAAAGCACACTCTCTGCCACAGGTACATCGCACAGTTCGATCGAAAGTTTCTGATCTTTCTTTGGAATAAAATAACAAATAAACTGGAGATCTATTTCGATATAATTACACGCCTGCAAAAAGTTTTGAAAGAGCAGACTGCATTGAAAAAGCTCAATCTAAGCGAAGACTTTATGGTGGCTGTCAACGAACCTAAAGGTTTGGTTGCTATTTATGACAAAATCCGAGGATCGGTAAGAGATCACAGTGAGTTTTTTGAAATCTTCAGTTGTCGTGTGTAGTAAACTAAAAATAACAACTTCATATCCAAATAACAAGCTCAATGCATATAGTTTTGATGAAGAGCGTACCAACCTTCACCTTCGATACCGTAACATTCTACTTCAGCAATGGTACAACAATGATATTCCTGATATCGCTCACTTCTTCTTTATCAAAAATACCGAAGACATTTGTTTTGTAGAAGTAAATGGTCGTGCACGAGTTTATAACTTGATCAACAATAGTTTTAGACCCGGGATAGCTCAGCTGCCAACTGATTCGAGTCGCGTGATAAGTACTCCAGATGGTACTTGTTTTGTAGCATTCGTGAAAGAAACGATGCAGACAAAAAACATTTCAGATAATTCCGTAGATCCGGAAATTACAAGTACGAATGAAACAGATGATAAAGAAATAACAAGTACGGATGAGACAGATGATAAAGAAGTAACAAGTACAGGTGTATTGGATAGTGAAGAAACGAGAGATGTCAATAAATCCGACGAAACTGTTGAATCAGAAAATTTTTTGAACTCTGACTCGTTATTTGATCAATCAGAATGTTCAACAACTGAGGTCGTTCGCGGATACGTGTTTTTCTCTGAAAAATTCACCCAAAATGCGAGCAAAGTGGTTGAAATTCCATTTAAGAACCCGTCGATCGAATTTTTTCAATTTTCATTATTTAATATGCGACAGATTCATTTGACGACGATTGATCAATATGATGGCTCTTTCCAATCAGCAATTGTCAAGATCACACATGCAAAGACGAAATATCGATTTGAAAGGCAATCGGCAGAAACAACTTTGGGAAAAGTGAAAGTTGAAGCTCACAATTTATTTATAATCTTCGGACAAGATACCAACTTTAAAAAGAACATTCATGTCGGTGATTTCATAGTCATAGGCGATGAAAGGTGTCAAGTTGTAGAGATCATTTCTGACAACAAATTGAAAATTTCAAAAGAGTTTTTTAAATCCTCACATTATGGACAATGGCAAAATTTTTCTATTGAACCAAGAACGAAAGTTAACGGGTTGCTCGATGTGTACTCCATGGTTTTCACAAAGTACGCGATATCAAGCCCAATTGGTCGGGCGGATAATCCGTTAACATTGACAATCGTGATAGATCTTGATTCAGGTAGCGAAATGAAGGTGAATGAATGCGAAATCAAGTTCCAGCGTTACATCGAAAAATCATTTGAGAAGTTTAAGAAGGATACCAAGAAGCCTATCGGTCATCTTAAAAGGTTTCGCAGCTCCTGCACAACTCTAGAAGATATTGATGATTTGAAAAATAAATATACGGAATACAAATTTGGCGAGTAAGTAATAATATTAATAATAATGAGGATTATTTCTATCCGTCTATAATAACACCACACTAATTCGGTTTTTCATTAATAAAGTTGGATTATTGAGTTGTTTTGTCTGATTCCTTTGCAAATCGCTATCACGAGAGATCAAGAATTCATCCCACTTCGAGACGGTGTGTTTACATCGGAAATAGAACAGGCAACATTGGACGACGGTTTTGGACTCATCGGAAGTGTAACAAAGTCCATTTCTTTTGGGTGGTATGAGTCGATA
The DNA here is from genome assembly GCA_910591835.1 of Acaulospora morrowiae. Taxonomy (NCBI): domain Eukaryota; kingdom Fungi; phylum Glomeromycota; class Glomeromycetes; order Diversisporales; family Acaulosporaceae; genus Acaulospora; species Acaulospora morrowiae. The sequence goes on from CAJVPV010000137.1 coordinate 7,803, forward strand.
TTTGACTATTACTCAAGTCTTAAGGTGAAAGTTATTTCTTCCATGGGAGAGCAATCCTGCGGTAAGTTTCTTTGAACATCGAATGAGAATGATTAATGTAATAATACTAATACCAGTAAATAATACATCGTATGCTCTCGGATCAAGGCAAGAGTTATTTACTAAATCATTGCATCGGTTCAACCTTTGATGGATCTGCAATGGTTTGTCATTTTATAAATTTCATGAACTGATTGATGATGGTAAATACAGTGCATTAACATTGTTTCATCATCAGCGCTGTACGGAGGGAGTATGGATGTCGTTAGGTAAAATCTCGATAAGTTGCGTGCGATTTTTTTTAACACCTTGGTTCGATTACAATTTGGACTTTATTTTCATTATATAGTCAAATCAAATGATATACTTTATGTTGCACTTGACTTTGAGGGTAAGATTGTTCTTTATCCACAGAAGAATTGCTTGGAAAATAGTTATGTTTAATACATCAATGTTTTTTGTATACTGGATTAGGGTTGGCAAGTATTGAGAGGTCGTCACAGGAAGAAACTTTCTTGCAACTCTTAAATGCGGCTCTTTCAAATCTTGTAATTTTCAAGAGTCAATTCGCAGTTAGTCGAGACATCTCTTCTATGTTTCAACGTTTTCAGGACAAAACGGATTATTTTGGAAAAGATCCCGACATCTTTCAGGTAGACATATTTATATTCAGTGGTATATACGATACGCATGCCCTTGCAAGACAAATAATACATATTAATACATTCACATTTTGATAATACTGTAAAGGCTCGCTTCTGTATCGTCATTAAAGACGTTGCTAGATCCGACAGGAGTGATATTGTAGAAGAGTTTTATTCAAAATTCGCAAGAATTGTTGATAACGTAAATGACCATTTTTCAAATTGTAGCACAAGCCTAAGGCGTTACAAACAATAATTTTACATACATTTTGTTCATAGGAGGAAGAAGATAACTTTATAACGAAGCTTTATCGCAACAAAATGACTATATTTCCTTGGCCAGTATTCACCGAATCATCATTTTACACATCTATTAAAAAATTTAAAACCTTACTGGATGGTCAAGAATCTCAGTATGACAACGCTCGAATGTTTGTAGAAAAAATTAAGGTTAGTTTAATATTGTCGCTATGGTAGCTCTGATGGTACATTAAAGAAGTTCGCTAAGAATTTTTTTGCGCTATAGGTGTTAATGACAAAATTAAAGTGAGTAATGTTTTTAAGTACTAAAGTTTGTATTGAAAGAAAATGATGTTATACGAATAATTTATCTTTATTTCTAAATCTATCTCAGAGTGTGCGATTGGGGAAGTGTTCAAGAGACGTTGATTACTATGAGAACGTTAGAATTAAGAATGCTTCTCAAAGATGCAATATCCTTTGGTTACGAACAAAAAGACGACGATTCATTTCTAGATTCGGAAATCTCCCAAGAAGGTCAATCATCAGACCAAACTATTAAGCGACTTATGGTACTGTAATTGATGTTGCTATGTATAGTATTGATTTTTACGCCATAAGGCTTTGCATTCGTGCATTCGATTGATAAATAAGTATTTTCCAGGGTCGTGACGACGGAATTCCGATCCCTGACTATGATGTGTTTCTTTCCGATACCTTTGAACATGTTGATAAATCAATTAAATTAATGCCAGACACTGGACTTGTGTTACTTAAAGATAAAGGAAACTTTGTTGAAATTTCTGCTGGTAAGCGATTCTCCACTTGATCTTGTAATTATCCGATTTCCGCAATTCGCGCGTTCATTCATGATTGTTTGATTAGATCTAAGAGAGTATTTTGAAAAAAATGTTTATTCCCGCGGATCTATCCCTGATTCTGAGTGGATGGTACAACTGGATAACTTTTTCAAATTGATCATAAATCGGCGAATAAGGAGGTTGCAGGAATGGATCACGAAAAATACCTCACGATTTCCAAAAGATCACAATGACGTCTACACCATAAACTGTGCTCTCAACCAAGAAACTAGTCGTCTTAATCTATTTTGGAATATTTGCCGTCTTCGCTGTGACCAATGTGGATTATCTTGTCTGAAGGCTAGCCGTCATGACGATGACGCAAGTCATGATTGTATGACCGATCACAAGTGTCATCACCTGTGTGAATTTAAAGAAGTTCATAATGATGGGAGCATTCCTCAATGTGTAAATTTTGCGGATCATCAGGGGAAACATCGATGTTCAACTTCACATGCATGTGGTGCACCTTGCGTTTATTCCGGAAAAAGAAATTGTCAAAATGTGTGCGCGAAGGATGCTGATCATCATGATGTTGAAGGAAATAAAGTTCATTTATGTGAATCAACAAGGCATTTTTGCGGTGCTCCTTGTTCATTGAAAGCTGTAACGCAGAAAGGAAAATATGAATGCCGGAATTTGTGTATTGTAAGTACACTTCACTTTATCATTATTAAACTCTTCCTATCTCATTACTAATAATATTAATGTTTATTACATATTCCAGCTTCCATGCGAAGAGAATCATTCGATCCATAGATGCGAAAACGAAGTGTGTCCAATTGAGTGTCCAATAGCAAATTGTAGAGAACGATGTGAAAGTACTAATCATTTTCATGCTCTGGAGAAAAATGTATCTCATTTTTGTGGGTGAGTTGTGGCATTTTTTTTGTTTGAATAATATTAGGTTGTAGGTGTAGTTAATTACCTTAATTTTATCATTTCTCTTTTTTTAAGTAATGAACACCAATGTCCTAAAGAATGTGAGGAAAAGGGGATCTGCAAGATTGTAACAGAACCAACAGCAATTGTTAAAGAAGAAGCCGAATATGTCAGCAAGTAAGCAATATAAGAAATTTGACAAAAGAGCATGGAAAAATGTCTAATATAATCTGGATCTTTTTACTAATAGGTTTGGAAGCTTTATGTTCACTAAGGTGAGCGCATGAACTTTGGTTTCTAATTTAATGCAAACTATTTATAATCTCGCTACTGTACTATGTATTTTTTTTTAGTATTCACAAACTTTCCAAAGATTGCCATGTTGTGTGAAAATTCCACCATATATGTTTCAACATAAGGGAAAACATGTTCATGAAATAAAGAAAGATCACTTGTGTGATTCTTTGTGTCCAAATGACAAAGGAAAGCATATCAGGGATGAAGAGAATAAGCAAAATTTTCATTATTGTGATGAAAAATGTCCTAACTGTGCATATTATGTAGGACTTATTCCATTTATGAAAAAACCATTGTTTTTTAACCAAACCGTGATAACTTTATTGTTATTGTTGCCATAATTACTACTACCACCATTACTAGTGTACCTTACCTTACGATCATGGAAAGAAATACAATACCGAACATTGTAAGAACTTGGTTTGGATTTTTTTTTTCTCGTTTTATCGTAAATTTTAATTAATCTCTAACCTTTTTCTAGCGACCGCACATGGAAATATGTATTTAACTACGTTTACCTGTGAAGATGATGAATTCGAATTTGAAGGTCACAAATCTTGAATTCCTGTTATTGTATGAATAAAATTAATATTCGGGTCACAGTACTGTATATTAACCGGCAAGATGTTTAACAGGTCATCGCCTAAATGTAGGGGATAGAGGTGATTTTGTTTTATGCCACAAGGTATACCAGGTGCGAGTTATTAATTTAAATTTCATAAACTCGAAATGTAATTTCTTGGTTTTTTTTTTTTTTTTATAGCTTTGCGAAAATATTGGTCGTCACCGTCACATAGATTACTGTCGAGATCCAGATCTATGCGAAGGACCCGGTGGAAGAAAAAAGGAAGGAATACTGGAACACATAAATGGTAACATTCTCTATACGAATTGGTATATTCAGCACAGGAATATTTATGTATTTTTATAAATAAAATTTTTGGCATGTCATTAAAACAGCAAATATTAGTCCTTTTCCGACAAGAAAAAAAGATTACGTTTCCCATCGCGTTTTCTGGGAGCGCACGAAATTTCAAGGCATGCATTATTTCGACATTATAAATCTATATTTTATGTAATGTTAATTTACTGTGCTGCAATACTGTAGATCCATACTCCAAAGATGATCGCGAGGAATTTAAAAAATGTGATCATGAGTGCGTTGACGAAAAGCACCATAAGGTCGATAAATTTTCAGGAAAGGAACCAACAAAATCTTTTTGTACGCAAGAAATCTTTCATCCCCCTTTGGATCCTACTTCTAAACCTTCGACCGGAATAGGTTATATCTCAATTGACGGTCATCAGGCAAGAAATAATTGTATTGTAAAAGATGATGTCTTTTGCATTAGTCACTACAGTATTTTGACATACATCTATCCCTTTTAACCTTTTTGTTTACAGTTCACGTGCGAGAATCCCACAACTAACGTTGGTGACTTTCATATTGTATTTGTGGTGGACCGAAGTGGCTCAATGAATACAGGCGATTGTCGACCCCACGGGGATAGGGTCAAAACAGCTTGCATACAAAAATCGCATAATAACAGATTGGGTGCGGTTTACGAAGCGATTTATAGTTTTATGGAAACTCGAAAAAGCTCGAGAAAAGCAACACGCGCTGGAGAAATGTCTGTAGATCAAGATACTGTATCACTTGTTCTCTTTGACACCGCTGCATTAGTTGCATTTGAGAATAGAAGCCTGGCGAATTCAGATGAGCTCTTAGAGATAATGTTGAGATATAGTCCAGGGGGTGGCACCTACTATCGCGAAGGAATAAAAAAAGCCACTGACGTAATTCAAGGACATTATGATCCTTCAAAGTAAGTTTACATAATTAATAATGCGAACTAATTTACAGTATATACTTACATGGAGTAATTTTTTTGTTTACGACAGAACAAACGTAATTATCTTCTTGTCAGATGGTGAAAATAATCCCCCAGAAAATGAGCTGCGATCTCTTTGCCAGAGGGAAAAGGATCGCGGGTAAGTATGACAACTTAATAACAGCATTTACAAAATACTATGGTTACTAATTGAAAGTTGTTAACCTGTATCCATAGAACGTACCTTTTTCTTTACACGATTATGTTTACTGGATCGAGCGGATCGCACGCCCGTTATGGACAGTCTTTACAAAAAATGGCCGACATTGCCTCAGAATATCTTCCTAGAAGCAATGACAAAGAATCCTTAAAATGTCAATATGTTTATGCTATGAATGAGATCATTCTCACTGAACATTTTACACAGGTCGCTGAAAGTCTTCGAAAACATAAGCCAATGCTGCTAAAAAAGTAATGAGATAAATACCTTATATCTCTAGCTTCAGGAACATTTATCCATTGGACACCAAAAAACAATATTGATAAACCCACCCGTTCAATTGGGAATTATAAAATAAATAAAACTGTGATGATCCATATGAAAATGAATGTTTTAAAAAAAAAAGAAATTTCTGTAATCAGTTTCAGTGATTTCGAGAAACAAAGTATTACTCTTTAATTTTAAACATCGTCTGTATTATGAGGGCCTGTTGTTAATTTAGAGAAAAACAACAACTTATTTATGGATTCTTGATCTCAAGCTAATAATAACTAGTGCATACTGCCAAGTACAATATTAGTACAAATTTGCAACCCTGTTTGAGGATTACTTTAAAAAATTTCAAATAAAATTATGAGCTGCACACTAAACTCAATTTCATGCTAACCTACTTTGTGCAAAGATTAACAATGTCGCAAAGATCCTAGGGTTGAGTTGTAATTAAACATATCCCCAAAAAATTATGTTTATTGCAAAAGCTAATTGTAAAAATATTCAATAAAGACTCTATATAAATAAAATACTATATACTTATAATACTTTTTAAAAACATTTTTCCTTTCCTTTTTTTTTTTTTTTTTTATACAAATAAGTCTATCTAAAAAATACGATAGGGGCTGAGATAGAATAAATTATGGACCCTCGAAATCGTAAATGAGGTCTTTTTAGAGATCATCGATGAAATATAAATGCATAAATAACCCCAAATTGAAATTCTTAAAAACATATAAAATATGTACAGAAATAAATTTAGTGAGGAATACCTGAAATAGTAAAGATATAAAAAAAATCATTATTATGAAAAAATACAATGCCATCCGAAAACAACAAATTATAATAAAATAAAAATAATCCGTAACATTTCCTTACCGTTAGTAGCTTTTTGGAAGCTATCGTACAACACTGTTCTTTTATTTTCGAAAGATTGATTGATTTTCTCAACCATGTAGTCAGCAGCACGACGCTCAGTTCGGCCAACCTGAAACCTATCCCTCAACCTTTTGAGTGTATCACCTTTGAAACACGGAAGTTCGGATCCAAGCATTAAGCCTACAACTTGACATATATTCTCTGCATACGGTCTTAACAAATTTCGATGAAGGATATGTATCAGGAGAAAAACATAACCAATAACAGAATAACATGAATGGCAAAAATATATACCTTGAAGCCAGATATGCCTTGATACATAATTCTGAAAACCATTTGAATTGCTGACCTTCGGCATTACCACCCATGACTTGAATCATTTCGGTCGTAAGCTTAAATGGAGAACTTTCAAAAGTAATTCCACCGGGTGCGATATCCAGAATAAAACCAAAATCTTTACAAAAAAAATTTATTAAATGTTTCCCCAATTACAAAATAGACGAATGACCAACTAATCACCAACTTACCAATATGAATAATATGACCCTCATTATCTAACATAATGTTTCCATTATGCCTATCCTTGATTTGTAACAAGAATGACACAACTGAATAGGCTGCTGCGCTTTGAATAAAGCAATTTCTTGCCTAATAAATATGTAACAACGGTCTTTAATAAAAATAAAAATAAAATAAAAAATAATGATAAATCAGGCCTTGTCAGCGCCTACCTTCTGAAAAGCAATTGACTCAACACCGCCATAAGTCGCAAGGAAATAACTGAGAATAAAAAATTTTAATTATAACAATGTAAAATAATATCTTTAGGGAACCAAGAACCAACGTACTCATAAAGGCTGTTGACCCTTTCACGGCCAAGTTGATCACGAGATATTGAATTCGGAATTACATCTATCATACCGCACTACAATGTCAATAAAGCGAAATTTGTGTTTTCATAAATCAAATTTAAGGATGATCTAGCATAAAAAAAATGATGTTCCCTAACTTACCCCAGGTGCTGTTGCTACAACCCTATATGGGAATAAATATAAATCGAGCCCCACGGTGGTAAAAATATTCTTAAAAATTGCGATCAATTGCAATGCCAAGACATCCTGACGACAATCATCACCAACTTTAAATATAGCTGACTGCCAAACATCGACTGTTTTTGTTTTATTATCGCCATTATTTCCATTTGTTAGTTGAATTATAGTTTCTTTGATGTCTTCAGAATCTGTTGCATCTTTCCGAATTCTGAATGTCGCCATGAACGGAGCCTAAATAACATTGATCAATCAATCAAAAAATAAACAAAAACCAAAAACAATTAATTAATTAATCGAATTAATCGATCGAACAATAGAAAAATCATGGTCCTATAACCTTTGCGTGACTTTGTAACGGTCTTCCGGATTTATAATCTATGCCAATCACTTTTCCTTCCGGATTACTTGGCAAATATACGCCAACATCCACCTTGATTTTTGCCATTTCTTCATCAATTTTTGCCTACGCCAATAAGAAAGTTTTAGTATTCCGAAATGTTGAGAATGAATAAACAAAACCCAAAAGCACCTTCTTTTCCAATTTCGACTTTTTAATATAAGGCTTTAATTTTCCTGATATTGATGTTACTGCATTGAAAAATGTAAATTCTCTCTCGTAAAATGCCTTGTCTTCCCCTGATAGGGAATCAACAATATTTTCAATGACCCTTTCCAAGGTTGGTTTTAATGGATCGGGCTAGATAATATATTGCATTTTGGTAAAAACACCTAAATTTTGAAAATCAAAACTCAATAGTCTCCAACTTACTATTTGCGATTCATCATCTCTGTACATATTTGCCTTCATGTTCCATATGATCTGATGCGCAAACAGCTGAGATATTTTAGCGGCGTTCATAATAAAACGTTCCACGTAGCCTAAATTGTAAATGGCGTAAATATTTACTTTGAAATACAAAAGAAAAACACTCATAATAGATACCCAAGTTATCGAATCCTAAGGCTTGGACAATTTGAGGTATGTAAAAGAAAACAATGTCGACTGGATGATATTCAAGAGACCGCATTGCATATTGTAGAACCAAGGGGTGATGGTTATAGTTCACTGAAAAGTATGAAACAGCAGTTATAGGGGGTACTGGCTCCCAATACAACAAATACTACATATCAATAAAAAAGAAAAAGGGAAAGAAGGAAGGTTAAGAAAGAAAAAATGAAGGGGACTATATGAAATACAAAATACCTTTAATTGAGGAGCAATGGCATTATTTAATTTATCTCCTAACAACAAAGGTAGTGCATCTGACACCCTCACAGCATCTGCTGAATTATTAACTATCAATCTGTACACTTCATTTTGGACTACCGACTGTTTGAATCTGTTAGTCATCTGAATAGATAAACTTGGTGATATCAACCAGGAATGACGAATAATTTGTTTCCAACCATCCTGCAAGTATGAACACAATTTGTTAGAGCTTTCGAAAATGCAAGTGATGAAAAACGTGCATTAGATAATTACATCACTCATTGTTCTTTCAATGCTAGGAACAAAATTCTCTTTTAATATCTCGGGAGAATTTAAGGGATTGATCCACGTCGACAAATTATTTATTTCGCTTTCCAAAAACAATAAAAATAATCTCTTTGATTTGGCCATCTCATCACGATCTTTCTCTTAATAACAAGAATAACATAATAATAATATATCTTTTATTAATAAATAATAACTACAAGTTGAATAATCATAACGTAATTTTTCTTACCTTGAATCGAAAACGTAGGTGAAGCCAACGAAAACTGTGATAGTTTCTTGGGAGCTGTGGATAAAACGTCGCACAATTCCACTTTATCGTTTTCTACTAACTTGTAAACTTCGATCAACAACTTGTACTCGGTGATCATGGACTTCCTATTGCCACCGTATGACCATCTGAAATAAAAAAATTTTTTAAATTATATAATTAAACCTATCACATCTGAATGAGGTCTACTCTAAAACAAACCTGGGTGGCAAAGAAAACCATGTGAACGCAGCCTTAAATATTCTGATTCGAAATCTAAGTTCTATTGATGCCTCCATTTTATTAGACTGTAAAATCTTAAATCCCATTATTATTATATGAAGTCGACCTTCTCGGGATAAAGGATGATTGCTGATTTATAAATAATACAATTAGAATCAATATTGGTGTTATAATTAGTATATTATGGATATTGATAGAGAAAGATTATATTAGGAATAATGATTTTGTAACTGAATGGTAATAATATCAAAAATAATGGGAATAGCTATTACTACGACTTACCAAATGTTCTGACATTCGTCAAGTGTCGTTTGGAAAAGCCTCACATAAAGGTTGACCAATTCGGCGCATCGATACCCAAAAGCATGGAAACGTCCAGATAACCATTCTAACCAAATCAGGTGTGGGTGAAACGAATGTCTAGCATGTTTATAATTCCTATCCCTAGTAGCCTTATCTGAAGGTGCATACTGCATTTTGTTCACAAATGGATCTTTCACACTAAAAAATTTTAAAAGGTTTACGTCATGAATAACGTGAATAAATATCAGGATCCATATCAGTGCTGGTGTCATGAAATACATACTTAAGTAACGGAGAAAATAAACCCTTGCGATTTCGCAAGGTCCAAATCCATCCCGAGGCAACTTCATTCATGACTCGTTTCTCCAACGTTAATTTTTCATTGATTACCCAATTCCAAATGGAGATGCCCAATTTGATGGAGTCGCTGGTAAATAAATAAACTGGAATCCATACTATGGAATGAACGATATCTTCGTCTGGCTAATAAACAAAAAAATTTTTTAAAAAGTATTACATTACTTATTTTAAATTTACAAATCATCATACTTTCGACATGGAAACAAGCATTCCGGCTGCTAAGTATAGTATATTGTTTAAATCCTTGAGTGTAACGTGTAACCCCTTGCGGACTTTTTTTCCTAAATCAGTTAAAGTGTCTCGCATATTTTGTATCTGTTCCTCCGTAATAACATCATGCTTCTTATCTGGTGTGGTATCAAATGTATGGTCTACGCAGGAAAAAGATTTTGGATATGAATTTTGAATTAATCACTATACATGTTCTCAACAACTTACTTTCCGAACCTGAGCTCATCCAATGACGAGCGCTGGTCACTTGTCCAAAGTAATAACGTCTTGCAGAATAATCATGTATAAGTTCGGAAACATTATTTATCGATATTGCTGGTATGCGTGGACTTATTACTAACGTATGATATTGAAAACGTTACTATTATAATGGCATCTGCTGATAAAATATCATTGAGTGAATAAAAATCGACAGAATGCAAACCTGTGTTGGGATCTAGACGCGTAAAATAACTTCCAATTTCAAGGGCAATAGAACATCCCATGTGAACAGTGTTATATGCGTGAGAATGATCAAATTCTGCAAGATATTCCTAAAGAAAAGAAAATAATTCATATGACAGAACAAAATTCAAATTAATAATACGAAGAAAAAAAATAATTCACCTCCAATAGTCCACGAACTTCATAAGGTGCACGAGATATGGCCATTAAAAACCATTTTTTGGAACTTTCGCATAAACGTGTCAACATTTCTTTCCGATAGTCGTATGAATCAGACAAATAAAGAGTAACCCCGACTTTCACAGAAGGAAAAGCAAAAACTGGAGAATACTTCAACCATCAAATAAACAAAATAATATTCAACTGACTTAATTCAAATCATGAAACATCATGCAAATTAGTAAATATACCTCATTTGTGTATTCCGACTCGCAACTTTGCCACACCAATTCGATCAACTCCAACAATAAGAATGATAAACTTTTGTCACACAATAGAGAAGGGAAGGTCGACATCAGACTGTCAAGATGCTTAATAGCTAGCTGATGAACTTTGCTGAGGCGATGGCAGGAGGCAATCATGAGATTACGTATTTGAGTGCGAATGGCGTTGTCAATGGTGTGAGCGATCATTCTGTTCGAGCATTCCTTGATGAAAACATCAATTACCTAAAGTTTAAAAGAGCAAACGTCTGAGACAAGGTTTGTAAAGTCAAATTTTAATAGCACAATTCAAAAAGGATATTACCTGGTTCCCAATTTCCTCCATGCATCCAACCAATTTACTACCATTCACACCCTCATTAACAAGATATCTCTGAATGAAAGAACATTGTCCCATTTGACTTCTCATTATCTCGATGTGATATACAGATAATAGGAATGTAACTTCGGCAAACGAAAAATACTTGATCTCGTACGCACGATTTGGCATAAAAGTCGAAAGAGAAGCTCGAACATTTGCAAGATCCTAAATTCCAAACAAATTATTAGCAGAAAGAATAATAAAGAAAGAATTCTACCATTATAAATAAAGAAAAGCATAAACCTGGTCAGAATTTCCTCGAATCAATACCGAATTGAACTCAAGGTCAACTTCTATATAATTTCTTGCACTCTCCAGAACAAGAGGAGGCGTCTTTTGAGCAACTACAATCAACGAATCCCTCCATTCACGCACCCAAGCTTCTTCAGATACAAATCCGTACAGCACGCAGTGAAACCAAAGATTTCGAAATAGTCCAACAAATTCTTCCGAGGTGCTCAAATGTACTTTAAAGTCTTTGTGCGATAAAAGTGTTTTAAGAACAGGAAGCAAAATCCCGATTTCTCCTACGAGAGAAGTGACCTAATAATTGAAAGAATGAGAAAGTCATTTTTGACGAGCGTAACAAGATAATCGCCTATTACCTGAAACTTGCCGTTTTTCGCTACCGTTTGTTGAATCCCCACCCCTTTTTCCACAAACAACGACAAAATCTTTAATAAATATAGTTCATAAAATTCAGGCCGACAATGAATTTTATTAGCTAAATCTTGCTGACACCTGAGAACCTATAATTCGCGCAAAATCAATAAACGGATTGAATGGTACAAATTAAATCAAGAATTAACGATGATAATTACTGCGGTGGTAACTATCTTATTGTCGGGTGACAACGACTGACGGCTAATATCTGAAAATTTTTGTACGATCTCCGAAAAAATCTTTTCTGAAGAAATCAATGCAAGGTCAACAAATTTCTCAAGAATAACAACATCCAAGGCTGGTGTGTGGTTCCGAAGTCGTGGAGCAAGCATAGAAACACATAAAGCTGTGATCTATAAAAATTTCATCACAAAAGTCAGTGAATATGCAGGACCTCTATTTAGTGATCATTAAACAAAAAAAAACGAACATCTTCATCTTTCAAAATACAAGCAACCCCAGCAACAGTGCAGACAATATTTTCAAGCATTTGCTGACGCGATTCTTCACTGCGAGAAGTACCACTAACAGAGCTATATATTGAGATTTGATCAGGAGTAAGCGAGTTGGTCGTACTATTTGGGGGAGTCAGCTTTTGTGAAGTTGAAGTTCGCTCATGACCACCCGTTGTAAACGTTGCGAGAAGGTTGTATATAACTGAACGAGACATCTCCGAACTAACAGCCTTGAAATTTTTTAAATTCTTATAAGCTTAAAATAAATTTGATTCGTAAGCATTCATATTTCACTTATGAAAGTTCCTACCTTAAGACAATGTGCTAATCTCAGAATTCCATATTCGTGAATGGAGAGGTTATCAACTACAACTGCTAATTCAAAAATCATTGAGGGCGTTATTAAAAATTTTCTTATTGTCTGGATCATATTCGATGTAGTCTTAGGAAAGCTGAATGTTGTTGGTGCAAAAAAAAAAAATAATTTTTCTAAGAACAATTGTGAAAACGTATTACAAATATTTATGAAATGAAAATCATACTAACTTTAAAGCGAGTATCGTTGCAGCATCTAGCGCGGAGATTTGAACTTTTAAATCGGGAGTCTGTGGAACAACGAATAAGGAAGTGGTCAAGTAGCCTATTGCCTCATCGTCTACTTCGTGAAGAAATAAACTAATCACTCCAGAGAGATCCTTTGAAAATAGATGAAATCAATAAAGCTTCTCATCAAGAATAATGAAATATTATGAATATTTCATACCAAGCTAACCGACATTATTTCTCTAGCATAAAGCGCTTGAGGACAATCGTTGCCTTGGGAAAGAAATTTATCGTGTATTTTAGTTAACTCCGAGAAATATTGTAATGACATGATGTAGGTTTTTCTTAAGGCTTTTCCAACGTTTTCTGTAACAGATGTAGATATTTTTGCCTTGTCATTGACTAAAGAATTCCATAAATCTTTAAATGACTTTAATGAATTATCCCCGTTAGCATTGTCATTAGAAATCATTACGCGCACTAATACATTTCTCATCAAAGTTATATATCCATATATGATCCCGCCACTTGATAATGGGTATCCTAAGAATGAATATCTAGACAAAAATTTTCTAGCATAAGCCAACGATTGATCCGTAGATTGGATCACGGTTTCTAAAGTTTTGTCAATCTCCTGAACATAATCATTGTGAACGAATGTTTGTAAATGATGTGCCAAAGACTCAAAATCATTACAATTCCACATGATGAGTGATAGCTGTAGCGCACGAAACATTCCATTCAACATTGGTAGAACGACAGTACTAATGCATATAACTTTCCACGCAAAAAATAAAAAAAAATAAGTAATAAATAACACAGATTTCATTAATACATCAAGCCAGTGATTGGATATCAAAACACATACCATCTCCACATTTCAGCAAATTTGACAACGTATCTATAAACAAAATCACTCCCTTGAATACTTTTTCTCGACGATAATTTGATTTAATCGATATGTTTAGCAGCTCCGTTATGATATTTCCCGAAAGTTTATCAGGAAGTGAGTAATCTGAGACAATGAAGGAATAATGAGCAAATATATATGGATGTAGATATATGTGCGCATTTATCTTGTTTTGTACTTTTATCAACTTTGAAAAGATATTACTCTGAGATTACAATACCCTTCCATGTAAGATCTTCTTCAAACGAGAATTTTGGAAGATATTTCAAGTAATTTAGAAGAATTGGAAAGATCTCATCTACGAAAGCTTCGTTATTCGTATTCGAGGAAAAGGACGCTAATGCTGATATGTTTTGTTGATATATATTATTCTAAGCACACAGTAGCGAGAATGTAATATGATGAATATTAACTTCACGATCCATCACGAATTTAATATACCAATTTTGGAAACCTACCATCACTCCTAGTTCGGCATCTCCATCTATAGGAATTTCTGGACATCGACTTATAAAGCGGGCCACTTCATCATCTGTTGTTTCCGGATCAGTACTTAAAATATCCGCTAACTGGTTAAGAGCCAGTGCATGAAGATCAAACTCGAGGCTGTTATAATAATGCATTTAATAAAGTTCTAGTTACTATTCTTTTTTCGATAGATTACATTAGCAGTTTTAACTACCTATACATCACTATTTTTGTGCTGAGCCTCAACTATTTTCTCGATTATTAAGAATTATTATAGTATCAAAAAATTGCAAAGAAAGATAAAATGCCTAATCAATTAAAATTCATTTTTTTTTTATTCGATAACAAAAATTTCCAGTAAAGTTTGAATGGCATCTCTTATATATATTACGTATTCGATTATTGTGTCACTGAACATGTGCCCTGTGTGCCTTTGATTGGTGTGCCAATCTGTTGTGTCGCAATTCTAGCGCTCCCTATAGAATACGTATTTTCAAAATTTTTTTGATATTTCTGTATAAAATGCCATTGCTGCGATCCAAGGTGCGTGGAACAACGAATGGATTATCTAATTTTTATGGTATTACACGAAATATCGAAAAAGTTTTACTTGGTCAATTTAGTTTACCACATGGCTTATTTATAGAGCATTTATATGCCATAAATTATCGGTGATTACGTTTACTCGCATAATTTCTAATTTAAGCTATACAATCAATATGCAGTATTTGTAGAATATATTTTTAAAAAAATATGCAATTGCTGTTACGATCTTACCAGTGCTTATACGATATCATATAATTAACAATAAAAATGTATGCGCTTTTTAAAATATATATTAATTAAGTTAATTAATATTATATTTAGTGAAAAAAGTACCTGTAATTTTATTTTTATGATTTTAATATAACGACTTTTAACAATATTTTTTAATTTATGACTAAATTAAAAATTATTTCTATTTTATATAAATAATATTTATAATATATTTTTTAATTTAAAAATATGAAATTTTAATTTATTTGTATATACTGTAAATTGGTTTAAAAGCTTTAAATGTATAAATTTAAAAATTATACTTGATAAAAAATTTTTAAAATTTATAATTATATATAAAATTATTATTCTTTTTTATATGTTTAAAAGCTATCAAAAAAGAAAAGTAAAATTTCTATAAAAAAAACTATTAAAACTATAAAAAAAGATTTTTTAAAAAAGTAATCTTATCTATTATAAGTTTATTTTCTTGAATATTTTTAATATTATTATTTCTAAACTGAAAACAATTATTATATACAAAAATATAAAAATTAACAAGATCTTTATTATTATCTCAACTTTAACTATAAAGTTTCTTCAATAAAATATTTATTTATAAATATAGTTTATATTAGTTTATTTTATAACAGATAAATTAAAAGTCTTTAAATTTATTATTATATTATTTAAATCATATAAATTAATAAATTAATCTCTCTAATAATTACAATAAATATAATTTTATTAAATCCTTTGTCAACAAAGACTTTCTATTTTTTTTAAAACATTTTTAAAATTATAAATATTAATAAAATCAATATAATAAAAATAATTAATTAATTAAAATTAAATTATAATCTTTATATATACTGAAATAAACTAGATATTAAAATAACAATAACAAAAAAATTATTCTTTTAATTCAAAAAATTGAATTGTTTGAATTTTTTTCAAATACTTTAACTTCAAATAAAATAATAAGCAACAATTATAAAATAAAGTTTGTCTAAAAAGTTTTTAAACAAATATTTTTAATAATAAATAAATATTTAATTATTTGTTTGTTATAAAATTTAAAAATATTTTTTTTAGAATATAAAAAAAAAATAATAATTTTTTTTAATGCTTTATTAATAAATTTATCTTCAAATATAATTTAAAACTAAAAAAAA
The DNA here is from genome assembly GCA_910591835.1 of Acaulospora morrowiae. Classification (NCBI taxonomy): domain Eukaryota; kingdom Fungi; phylum Glomeromycota; class Glomeromycetes; order Diversisporales; family Acaulosporaceae; genus Acaulospora; species Acaulospora morrowiae. The sequence goes on from CAJVPV010000137.1 coordinate 24,118, forward strand.
TTTTGTTTAAAATTTTTTATAATATATAAATTAATTTTATGAAAATTATTTTATTTTTTAAATTTTGTATTAAATTTTAATAAATTTCTTTATTAAAAAATCAAATAAGCAATTTAAAATTTAATAAAGGTTATTTTTTAATTAACTTTCTTTTTATTTTACAAATTGATAAATTAAAATTATTATAAATAATTTATTTGTTTATTTATCATAATTTAATTAAATCAATATATTTTACAATTTTTTATTTTGATATAACAATGAATATTGTTAGAGGTAAAAATAGTAATACCAAAAGATAGATAAATAAGGAAAAGATAATTAGGTATATTAGGTATATCAGGAATATTAGGTATATCAGGAATATTAGGTATATCAAGTATATTAGGTATATCAGGTATATTAGGTATATCAGGTATATTAGGTATATCAGGTATATTAGGTATATCAAGTATATCAAGTATATTTGGTATATCAAGTATATAATAAAGAAGTATAAAAGTGACAAGTAAAGCAATGGAAAAAAGGTTAGTCATTCGATAAAACTATCATACATTAATAGATCCACAATATAGACTCAACCAAAAACATACACGCCTATTACAAAGGAAAACGAATTATGACTGTTACACAGCGTAGGCCAGATCGAAGCGACAGACTCGCCGTATCATACTATAACAATATATATTATTAAGTTTTTTTTGTATTTGAAATAATTAATATATTAGTTATTATTATTAAAAAAATATAATTAAATAAATAATATTTGTTAAAAAAATTTTAAATATATTTGTTATTAAAACTTTTATTATATAATATATATATATATATATATATATATTATTTTTTTTTTATAGTGAAATGTATATAATGTATAATCTTTATTAATATATTTATATATTCAGACAGATACCAAATGTCTTTATAAATTAATCAGAAATCAGTTGATACAGGATATCCTTTATATCTCTACAATTAATCTGCAGATTAACACTGCCTAGTGCATATATTACTATAAGACTAGCTATGCTAATCACTATTATCCAACTATATATCCATTTAAACATCTTGAAGATGTATCCACATGTTAGGTGGGACTTTCGCAGGAGGAGGAATTCTACCACTAGTTTAAATCCACCTAAACTTGCTGGTCCATTATTGCAAGAAGCAAGTTATTGTTGAATATTATTATAGAGACTAACTCCTATATTCCAGTTACTATTATTACAGATCTTTGGGATGTGCCACTAGCATAGCATCACATTACTATTTTTATCACCTGTGGAACTGGTGTCCTTGCTTGGATTCTGATTTAATCTTGACAATTTTTATCAGACTTACTTGGTCTTAATAATTTTTGCCTAGATTATTACCTTCTATGGCAAATGACCTTTGTCCTTTCAATTCATTTAAGTTCAGAAGAACACTACTTATGGGATAAATCTTTAAGCTCCAGATTGAAATAGATCTTGCTTAGAGTTAGCCTCTTTTGTGTTATATGATGAAGTCTGCTGTCACCAGTTTTGAATTAGAGTTTTTGTGGATTTATATCGGAGTTAAACTAGAAGTCTTTTCTTGTGCAATCTTTCTTGCTTTGACCTGTTTCAATCTGCAATTATCAAAAAAATCAGAGGTCCCATCTTTGTGCAGCCTACTAAATTTGAAAGTAGATTGTTAGTTGATTGAGTATGACATGAATTGGAAGCTGATCAACCAACCAATTATGAAAGTGATAAATTTTTATAATCAGGTGGGTTTGAACCCTAAACCTTCTTCTGGTAATCTATGAAACATTACCACTGTGCTATAGACCCATAGATCTATATATATTTGTTTATTTATAAAATAAAATAAAATATTTATTTTAATAAATTAATATTTAATATAGTTTTTTAAAAGATATAAATTCTTTGATAAATAGATATTTATATATATATTATAATAAAAAATTAATATTGATCTAATATAAAAATCTTTTTTAAAAAAACTCTTTTTGCTGATTCTCTTATCAATACAAAAACAAATATTTCAAAAAAATTTTATATTTCTTTATAACAAAGTTTATATACTTTCTTTAATAACATTAATATCTAAAGGCTTTGACCTCTCTTTTTTTGTTTTTTTCTCTCTTTGATATAAATTTTTTATATTTTAGCAAGTAAATACAAAAAAAATCCATATATAAAATCAAAAGCAAAAATATTTTATTAGGAAAAAAAAACTATAAAAAAAACTCTCTCCTTTTTTCCTCCAGAGATTTAAGACTCTAGAGAAGATTATTATTGACCTTTGAACCTCTTTTTTCATTTTCATCAAGTTCCTCTTTTATTTTCTCAAATATGTATACTTTTTTCTGGTTTTTTTAAAAAATTTTGCCTATCTTAATTTGACCTTGAATTTTTGGTTACACCAAAATCCCTGAATAATAATTGGTTTGAATTTTGGACTGATTGATCTATATGTAGCAAGAAATATAAACAAGACATATAACTCCTATATGTCTTATCTTGTATAACACAAAATCCAATAATATTATTGGATATAGTAAAAAGAGCAAGGCGACGAAATGTTTCTATTGTTAAGAAATATTATAATGTCTTCTCCTCCCTTTTTAACTTATTTCTTTTCTTTTTAAGATCAAAAGAAGTTTTATTTCAATTCAATAACAAGCTTCTTCTATTGTTGATTATCTCAAAAATAGTTAGAGAAAGAGGTCTTAAAACTATTCATTAGTTAAATGAAGTTATAAATTCTTAGAGATTTGGTTGGAAAAAAAATTATCAATTAAAATACTAATTTTCTTTAAAGGTTAGAAGTCTTCAAGTATAAAGTTTTAAGAAATACTTTTTTGAAGTATCCTTAAATATTTTTGGTTAACAATGAAATAATAAAAATTAAATAGTTTACTTAGTTACAAGTGATGATAAAAGATTTATTCTGATAGATTGAAGTTGATATTGAAGAATTTTTATTTATTGAAATAAACTTTTCAACTATCCTTTTTACTTTTTTTTTTTCCTTAAAAAATAAATTTTTTTTACTTCTTAGAACTACAAATTCATTTGAAAATAAAAATCTAAATATATATTAGTATTGATTTTTCAAGATATAGACTTCTGATATTTTGTTTTAAAAAGAAACAATATTATTATTTCCTATGATTATATTTAAAAAGTTCAGATTTAGAAAGTTTAAAATAATTAATATTATACAATAATAGTTTAATAAATCTATTTTCTTTTAAATAATTAATAAATAGTTAAATTATATAAGCAATACAGTAGTCTTGATATTAAGAATTCAAAAATCATATATAAATCTAAACTTATTAATAAGTATTCTGCAATATTGTAAAAAGACCCTTTTTTGTCTATCTTTTTATTATTAAATTTGAAAAAACAAATATTTAATTGTCTTTTAAAATCTTATACTAAAAATGACTTAAAGTGAAGATAAAATTCGTATAACCTTCCTTTTAAGGAATCTTTGTAAAGACTATAATACCCACAATTGTTTTAAAAAATATGTTTGTAAAATGTTTTGAATATACAAAAGACTACACAAGTCTTTATTCAAATATATTGGTTATACAAGTGTTTGAATACAATAGGAGTAGTGTTCTTCTCCCAATTTGTAAAATGTACTAAATTAATTTTTCTTTAATACTTTTGCTATTACTCTATTTATATAATGTT